>OY292363.1:6482500-6707807 GCA_958496195.1 Timandra comae
TGCAAAACATCAACGTGATTTCATTTAAAATAAATTTCCTTATAACATTTTGACCTCCTACTGTGTTAGGTTAAATTTCATTCCCAAGGCAACGTAAACAAAATTATAAGATCATATTTTGTTCCCACAAATTCAGCGAAGAAGATATCGTTAAATTATTTGCTTGTTAAACAATATCATAATCAAATATACACACACAAATTCCCAGAAGCATCTCACGTTATCAGTGTTTTTCTTTCAAATTAAACTCAGTACAAACATCATATTAAACCTTTGCAAATTAGTACAAAAACAATAAGGAAAATAATTATTTTAATGTAACTAACGAAACAATAACAGGTAAACATTGTGAAAAATGGTAATTTTTGTCCGTCATTTCGTCACATCCCGAGGTTTTATCCTATTAGGTTTTGAGTACCATAAGAAGTATTATGTAGTCACTACAAAGAAGCATCGAGAAACTAACGTAAACTCAAACAAATTCAGTCTAGACATTTTGATAAGGAAGAGCAATACAAGCCGCATACCGGAATTTTTTGCACTAAAATATTTCTAGATCAAAGAACACTCTCGATCGTGTCACCTTGCAAATAAGAAATATCGCATTAAAATTGATTCGTTGTTTTGTCTACTATTTATTATTTTGTGGTTTTAGGAAATACGATGCCAAACATAACACCCATAATTTTACGTCGGGGATTAACAAGAAAATCAAATGTATTACATAAGTAGTATCTAGAGATTCTAGAATATCTAGTAGATATACCTTCATATTTACTTTATAATATAATCAACTTTAAATATTGTAACAACCATCAGTCACACCTTACTTACATTTAAACTGTGACGTCATCAACTTCATATTGTTTTTAGATGTTGATATGTGACATCATCCAGTTATAAAACCATGACTACTGCTATAAGCGGTTCAGTACTTACATATTACTTTTTTATTTGTATTAAAAAGCTACGTACACAATGACATTATCTTTGTTTAAAAATATATTAACCATAAACTAAGTTTATGTAACCATATTGTTTAATAACGCGTGTTACCTAATAAATGTAACTTATTATTTTAGAAAATTTTAGAATCAAGTTTTTAAATTGTTATTAATTTCTCTTTCGAGGACCATTTAGTTTTGAATCAACCGCAACTTTCAAATGCTTGTAACTATAAAATTGTGGTTCCGTATTTAATATAAACACTATTCAGACATCCTGGAATAAAAATTTGATGCTACATCACTGATGCATATTCGTTTACTTCAAATATATGGATGTTTTAAAATAATCTAGGATTATTTATATATATATTATAGATTACATTTAATCTTCGTGCGCAATAGAAGTCGTTGTCTGTTTAAAAGGGTTGACGATTTAACATGTCTAAAGTAAACTACATCCTTGTAATTAATTATCTAAACGCTTCACCCCTAAAACTCTTGGAAAACCCACCATCACATAGAAACAAAGGCAACGAATCATTAATTGTCTTTGCATAATTGTTTGATCCGCGACCCCAGACCTTTTGCCTTCAAAGCGGGTGTTCCCGCTAATTTCCATAAACTATATTTAACTTAAAACGTTTATAATTATAACTAAGATTAACGCCTGAATAAGTATGAGGTCCGTCATCAGCATCACATAGAACTACTTAAAAAATAAAGCCAACTAGAACCATTCATTGTCTTTGCATAAGT
Organism: Timandra comae; assembly: GCA_958496195.1. NCBI lineage: Eukaryota > Metazoa > Arthropoda > Insecta > Lepidoptera > Geometridae > Timandra > Timandra comae. The sequence continues at coordinate 6,484,204 of OY292363.1, forward strand.
AATTGTTTGATCCAAAACCGAGACCTTTTCAAAGCGGCTGCTAACTTCTATAGGTAAACTACATATATTTAACTTAAAACGTTTAAAACTAACCTTAACGCCTGAACAAGTATGAGGTCCGTAAAATCGTGTAGTTCAACGAATGCTTTTAGCACAGCCTCATTGAACTCTGAGCGTTCACCGAGGTAGTCACCGATGGCCGTTTTACTCAATCCCTCGCCTTTGTGGAGGAATTGCGCTACGTCCTCCGGTGTCCTTTGTAGAAGGCCGTTCTCGTATAGATATTCAATACCTGGAATAGAATAGTTATTGTACTTTTATGTATGTATTATATTTTATTTATTGTCAGACAGGTAAGTATCTAATCTATATATCTATTTAAATGTAGTTATTTCTAACAGTATTCTAAGTAAACTTGAATATAAAAATATAAAATACATTTGTAAAAATATGCAAGTTTTATAATTGAGTTACAAACATACAGATGCTCAATTTTATTAATTAAACTTTAATGTGATGATATGAAAGATAAGGAATCTGCGGTTGTAATTCTAATTCGTACAGTGACGTAAAGTCATCTAAAATAAAGTTTATTGCATGCCATATTAAACGGTACACATATCACGCGCGAACCATATTCCACAGAATTATGTAACAGTTATGTGATATGTTTTTAAAAGGATCAGAAACAAAATCCGTGAAGAAAGTGAAAGTTGAACGACAAAAATAAACCAGATTAATATTCAATTCGGAATTAAGCATAATGAAACTGATGAATCTAAAAGTTAAATCATAAATATATTCGGTGAAAGTGTGAAGAAACAATGGAAATTGGCAGTTTGAGAATTCGCACACGAACGTAGAGAGTCCAGAGAGATAAGTATTCCAACCACGCGTAGGTCTCAAAGAAAGAAAAGTGAAGGAAAAGTACGATACAAGTGTATAGTACGTGGCGAAAGCGCTTGTTCTCACATTAGGCTTTCTTGTCTTCGCGTAATTAATACCTTAGACATCGAGAGACTTCAAATGAAATAACGAAGAAGATATCATTAACAAGAGTACTCGAAATTTTTTATGAGGGATCATTATTAGATGAAAATATTTTTAGACTTAAATACGCTCATTAGTACTTTGTACTTACATTAATAGTACCTATACAGAGCATAATAGAATTTACTGTCTAAAGTTATACTCGTATACCATCTACATAATAGAAAAACTAGTTAAGTATAGTGCATGTCAATGCACATTAGTTTATGTATGCAGGGTAAAATGAATCCTAAGTATCGATAGAGAAGTTCACCGGTGACCGTGCCTCCATCCATTACGTTCGCAATCGCAGGAGCAATGGCATGCAACTCCATTCGAACAATGCCCGGAGTGAATGCTTTATACCTCGACATTTGAAAGCTTTGAAATACTTCAATATGACGAAACGTTTCTGTACTTCAGCTAACGAAAATACTTTGCATATACCTAGACCGTAAATATCCATTCTATTACGTATGTAAGTTTAGTGCTCATTACTAAAGATTAATGGAAATATTATTGTTAAGGCGACTAAGTTCCACAACTTTAGGTATTTTAAGCTACCTCAGACCCCGCGCTAGCTGCGTGTAGCGTATTCATTTACGACACAGATAGCGCGCGCAAATACGTAACTCGCGCGGTCCGGTCGACGACCTCGCGACTCAGTAAAGCCACAGTAGAGCCGATCACGCAGTAGGACTACTAATTTTGAAAGATATCAATATGTATTAGAATCGACTTTTTCGTGACCTAAATAAAAAAAACACTACTACCTTATTAAAACCTTTCGTGCACATTAGTATCTACCTACTTATATAGTAAAAACATAAAATATGTACAAATATATTATCTACCTGTATTATTAGTAGGTACTATATTTTATTTATTTATTTAATTTATTTTTCGCTACTTCTATTGACGACCTCGATGGCAGAATGGTCACCGTGCCGGACTGCCATCCGTAAGGTTGCGGGTTCGATTCCCGCGCGGGGTGAATATTTGTGTGAACGTGTGGGTGTGTGTGTGAATGAGTGTATGGGTAGTTTCTGATACCCTAGATACAAGTCACAAACTTAGTTAGGGGTCAGTTAATGTTATGAGATGATGTAGTGAATAATAATGTTGTTATTTATTACTCTGTTTATGTTCTATAGTGAAACTCCTACCTACTTTAGTTACTGCTAAGGCTGGGCCCATTCAGTCGGAAATTCAATATATTAAAATCTTATTCTTATAAGTAAATCTTTAAATCTAAATAATAAATATTATTACCTGCGCCTCACTCACGTAGTTCCCATTCCCATATACGATAATAACATACAACAATAACATTCTGAAAATATTTAATAAAGGAATAAAATAAAACCAATAATGCCAATTAGGTATTTATTTATTTTGCGATAATGTAATGTCCCTTAGAGGCATACCACGAATTTGCCTTGAATCCACAATTTCAGGCAAAATGTGGTTCAAATAAAAGTCTGTTTGATTTCTTAATAATAAAAAAAAAACATATATATAAATAAAATTGGAGTGTCAGTTTGTAATATTGAAATAACCGCTGCTTACTACATGCTTAGGAATATAGTATACTACATGCTTAGGAATATAGTATACGCCCCGTGGTTTTACCCACGTAGTACCCGCTCCCGCGAGGATGCGTAGCTCGTAGTATCAATATCATACAATCTCGGCACAATTCACCATCGTGTGTTAAAAATTAAGTAACAGCGCCATCTATTGGTACGATTTGCGACTACAAAAAGTTACAATAAAACATACGATTACATATACACAATCCCATGAGAATTTTGGGATACAAAGTATCCCATGTGTTATTCCTAGTTGTAAGGAATATTTGTACCAAATTTAATCAAAATCGATACAGTAGTTTTTGCATGAAAGAGTAACAAACATCCAAACTCACAAACTTTCACATTTATAATATTACTAGCAGCGCCCCGCGGCTTCACCCGCGTAGTTCCCGTTCCCGTGGGAATTTTGGGATAAAAAGTATCCTATGTGTTATTCTGATGTATAAGCAAGATTATTGTAAAGTTTCATTAAAATCCATTCAGTAGTTTTTGCGTGAAAGAATAACAAACATCCATACATACAAACTTTCGCCTTTATAATATTAGTAGGATAGTAGGATACGGTAGACACACCAAAATATTTTTTGTCTGTCTGTCTGTTTGTTTGTTTCGGCTAATTTCTGAAATGGCGTGACTGATTTTTACGGGATTTTAAATGAAAAGTTAATGTCAAAGTTATTATTACTTACGCAGCTCAGCTCGATGTAGATTTGTCACCCTTACAATACGGTCTTCACTTGTGTTTATTTTAGCCTGTGGTTCCTCGACAGTTTGTACAGCTTCGCTGTAAAAAGAGATAGTTTTAGTTAGGTGATTGTCAATTGAATTAATTTTGTGTTTATTTGTACAGTTTCGTCTTTTTTTACATTCGTTATGGCTTCCAGGTAGGTCCGTTATCTACGACATACAACTGCACTCAGCAACGGAGATTTGCACTATTTTACACAATTAAATTAAATAAATAATATTGGGGCACATCTGTTTGTCTTGAGCGGGAATCGAACCCGTAACCTTGGGCATAGCAGCCAGGGCCACTACCAACTACACCGCTCGATCAAATAAAAAAATATATACACAGATGATCTAACTGGTGCAACTTTTTTGTCAAAGAGGAAGGATTTTTTGATTGATGGTAATGAATAGGCTTCGAAACTAATGGAACAATTTCGTTTTCCATTATAGACTTAACTTGACATAGGCTACATATTATCCCGGAATTCCTACGGGAACTATTTGTGTGAAACCACAAGGCACTGTTGTATAATAGAAATCACATACATACCTTCCATATGCGTATGTTTTCTTATAACGACCATTTTCAGATCTTGGTATTGAAGAACTATAAAAAAATATTTATTAGGTATCGTATCTTTGTATACCTTTCTAGCATAGTTAGTGATAATAAAAAATAAATATCAGGACATATTTAACCACCATTAGTTATCCCCTAAAAGCTTATGGGTACTAACACATACAGATATTGAAATATTGACATAATTATATATATATCAATATATATAGACATTGACATACATAACATATTTTATTTATATACTTACATGTTGTAATACAACGACTACAGCCAACCAATATGCTCATCTCACAAATGTTGACTGTACCGGGAATTGAACCCGGGACCCTCTCATGTGCAGTCCGGCATAGCGACCTTTACGCTACTGCATGATATTAGGTCGTTTTTTACCTACTACACTCATACCTCGCACACGTTATACTGTGGCTCTTTGTCAATTGTCATCTCGACCTAGTCCATTATATATATTATCTATATATATAAATTAAAATTGGAGTGTCAGTTTGTAATATTGAATTCATAATGAAAAATCATAATGGCGGGACCAACTTTATCTTACATTGTTGCTAATATAACAAGAAATAAATAAACTTACCTTATTCTTTTTGTGTTACGTCGAATTTTTAATTTTGATTTCCTTTTCGCTCTATTTGTTTTATTTGCCATGTCCAATAATTATTTTACAACACAATCCACTAATTAAACAATAATATTTACACTGAAAGTACAAACCTAACTAATAAACACGAAACACGCGTATTTTTACGCAGCGAGCCGGCAAAAATCACACAGGTCCTACCTTCTTGACGCCAAACGGCGGACTGCGGAGGAACTCACTCGCCGCGTGGTTATATAAATTGAAATATTGTGTTATTGTTAGATTATATTATTAATTTTAGATATTTTTTCGGTTTTTTTATATTCTAAATGTCATTGTCTATAATTTGACGCAATTTTTACGAATATAAGTTTAATATTATCCAGATGAAATGGAAATTACGATCGCAAAATTTGAAAAATTGGACTATTTCAAAATATTTTATGATCGAGCGAAGTTGTTTAATTCGTGTTTCCAGCCGTTTTATCAAAAAGCTGGATTATTAAACTATAACATATATTTTTATTTATACAAAATTAATAATATTTGATTATTTACTATTGAATCTAAGCGAGGTCGATTCTGAATTTTGCGGAACTTCCTCGGCTTAATACGTAGGTATTTTCAATAACCTTTAACTGGTATGGTCTGCAGCAGACTAAGTATTGTTGTGACGTCATCCGCCTCCGCAGTCTCTCCCTCTCAATGGAGGGTTACACGCGTGGGCCGCCAATTGGGCACGTCGCATTGCGATTGTAAATAAATCTTTCACTTTAAATATAACAATAAGTGAATAATACTCCAGCCAAATTTTTAATACCTTTTAACTGTAGGTACAATTGAATAGCATTTTATATGCAGAAAGACCAATATTCTGGTGTTTTATTTTTGCAGTTTCCTATGTACAACACCCAAGTTTATTGGTCACGTAGAGTTATCATAATATGCCGTTATAAACATTAAATCATAAACAACATTTCTATTCAGGCCAGTGAAAGAGTGTTTTTCACTTTATTGTTAAAATACAAAACCAAACATAACGTCATTAGTTCATCTTGCAACAGCACTGAGATAGCGGAAGAAACAAGTTTTATAAACGTCTGCCGTTCTTGAGGTTGGCTCTGTGTGTCATGCAAAATTGTTGATAGCACCATGATAAATCGCCCTAACTTAGCGAAGACACTCCTCGTCCATACAATAACGAGCTTGTTACTCTTGTTATTCAGCCGTTTTGCTAACATGCATATCGACACTGGAGAATGGCATAAACAAGGATCATTATTGAAACTTTCTATTAGTTTATTATGTTATTCGAATGCTGTCAAAACTAGAATGTTTAAGTGTGGGATCTGTTGAAAATTGGAATTGGGATATTTAGAAGCCGATTAGGCGGTTAATATACTCGTTTAATACAATAAGTACGTATCTTCATATTTATGTACTTACATTAAATATTGTAATACAATTTAATTAGTATAAGTACAATTTAATTTACTTAAGATTGTTTAATTCACATAGGGTACAATCCTAAAAGTTTAGCGGTTAATTTGTCACAATAAGGTAAATTTAGGTAGGTAAATAAGAATTACTCAGAACCATATGTACTTACTGTCGATTAAGGAAATTCAATAAAGCGACGAAGTGCAATCCAATGAGGCATAGCAATCATATTGCGTATGCAAAGAAGGAGCATACTATATGAATTTATGATGCAATAAAGACGAGACATAGACGCCTGACATGCCAGCCCAGCCTGTCCATGAAAGCATCGTACGTAATATGAAACAGACCAAGAAATATTACATCAAAATGCACATCATAAATGATTTCTACGAGCCGTAAATAGTTTCAAACCCTTGCTGTAAAAATATATACGCGATGACGAGTAAGGCAGGTTATTTAAGACAGGTGGAACTTGATATTGGAAATGTTTAAATTAAAATACAGTGACAGCAAACATCAAATTAATTCAAGCTATTGCATAATGTTGACTTGGTAATTTGAAATGAAAAACTAATATCAACCGCAGATTGATATCTTTGATTTACACGAACACTACACATTGAAATAAAACACTTAAACGGATTTTCAGTCTTCTGTGATCACGGGTTCTGTAAAGAATCCGAAACGTCAGAAAATGTAAAATAAAATATAACCACGACAAAAATCCGTTTAAGTGTTTTATTTCAATCAACCGCAGACTTGGCACATTAGTGCATTAAAAAAGTTTTCCTAAAGTTTTTTACCATAACTTTCAACGAAATAACTGCAAACCATATAAAGCTCGTTATATGGGAAATTCTATTTTAATAACCTGAAGATATTTTTTTGATGACAACGTTAAATGGTCAAAGAAAAATTACCATCGGGTTACCACACAATCGTCCTAATAATCTTGAGAAAAGTGGGTCAAAAAATAAAAAGTTGCATTGCCCTAATTTTGCGAGAGGAGAGACAACCTACATCATTAGATAGAATGTTGTCGTATGTTGGGTACTTGAGTGTTGGAGTGGCTGAGTGAACTGAGCTTGGAGCATCTATTCAAAATAGCATGTCATGTGCCTTTATTTGACATCTATCTTGTTTTCAAGACGTCGTTACTGGAGTCAAGTGGATACTCCACTTTATTATAATGAGATAAGTAATATAGTATAGATAAAAATGGAAGTTGGATATTAAACACAAGTTTATTAATAGTTCGATAAGTGTATAAACTTGCTGCTTATTAGGCAGGTGGAATTGTACAGGTATATTACTAGTAGTAGTTTGTACGTTAAAATAACGTCAACAGAACAAACGTGGGAGCCTAGCACCTGCCTCGTCGCATACCACTCAACGGGGAAATTCTCGTTTTACGCTATCATTAATTGTTATTTTCCATGAAAACGATTGTTTATCGGTTTCATGCAAGTTAAAGGTCATGAAATAACAATTCTATTTTGGTCCCGGCGTCGAATATTTACATACTAAATATAGTAGAGTTAGCGGTTACAACGGCCGTGTAGAGCTGTAGAGTTTTAATTAAATACATAACTTTGGTATACGTTTACAACATAATTAAAAGTTAGACTTACGCTCAAGTGCACACGGTAGATGGTATACACAGTTAGCAGTCTACAGTTGGACTGTTATTGTTTCGAAAACCAGATATTCTCACCTTTTTTGGGGTCCATGTTGAACTTTTTTCTGCCTATGCTCATCTGTTTGGCTTTACTGTTCTGCTTACATTCTTCTTGGCCATCGAGAGCTTCAAGCTCGGCAACCACTTCGCCCAATTCATCTTTGAGTTGCTGTAACAATAGAGACAGTACTTTAATATCAAAATAAAAACAAGTCCTCAATATTTATTTAATAATAAAGACGTCAATGATATTATTTGTTGTGCTATTAATCAATAAATCTCATCTTTATACATATTATACATATAGTAAACCCATATAACGCGGGTGAAACCGCCGTGTACAACTCCTAATAAGTTTAAATGATAAAAATCAATTTAAAAATTGCAGTTTCTAATTATTTAATGTTACGACTTAATGATCATACGAGCTATTGAATAACATTTATTAGATAAACTTGAAAGCAACGTCGACAATGCGACCACAAGGCGAACCGCAAGCCTATACCGCTAGCATTGCGAGGGAATGTACCAAGCATCACAACACGACACAGTCACCATCGGAATCCAACTTGTTTAACAAAGTTTTATTTCTGTTAAATCGTATAAAAACTTTATAGAAAACCACCCAAATCAATCAATCTAAATAAAAAGTGGATAAAATAACTACATATTTTAATATTTAAAAATACATAATCTTCGACGAAATGAAAGAAACAAGATTGAAATAAATTAAAAATCAAATTCAGTTCTTGGAAGAAAGTTACGCAACGCTGTCGACCATCATTTTGCCGATTTACGAGCGCGAAATTGATTATTGACTATTACATCGTAATGTTTCTTTCTAAACATTAAAGCAATAACTGAAAAGCTGAACGAAATGTATAAAATATTTGATTAACTCTCTCGTAACAAACTATTGTACTTATACGAGTACTTATAAATATTAAGGCACAAAAAGACTTGGAAGTCGTAAATCCCTTAAGAATGTGATGATGAGAGATAAGCTTCAGATTATTTTCAAATTGGTTATGAAAGTGATCTTAACAATGTTTATGATGATACAATGAAATGTCAAACTTCTTTAAGAGCAATATTACTTATATCACATCTATTCAGAACAGAATTCTTTTCGCAAAAGTATACAAAATGCTGCCAATTTTTCATGTCAGGAACAGCTACGGAGAGATAAAAGTCCCATTCTGTGTAAGCATCTACAATTTATGATCATATGAAATAAATCATCGCAATTTTAACGAGACTGCAACATTGAATATGGATGCAACATATACATTTACGGTATTTTTAAAGCTATATAATTTTGTGGTGAGTTTTGTTTTCTATCTATACTGAGTATACCCATAACTAAATCAATTGTCGTAATTTCTAATACATATGAATGGCCAAACAACCGACCTTCGGTCACGCCTACTAAAGCTACATACGCACGCTCTATGTGCCCGCAATGCGGCCATCCCGATAATATACATGTGGGATTGGCTTTATATTCAATTTCGTAACTTAAATTTATAAGTAACATCTTGTCTGTAGTGTGATTTGTGCAAAAGTTTACACCTTACTTTCGAGTTGACCGGCTCCGACTGACAATAAAACTAATATTTACGTATCATATCTCGGGTCATTGCATGACAAATGGTATGAGAAAAACAAAGAAGAATGCTTATTACGATCCACCGGTGATGCGAACAAAATAAACTTTGCAGAAAATCACAAAGACAAACTAACTGAGAACAATGACCGCGCAGGGCGGGAACGGCTCGTTACTTCTTTATAGTTCACTCGTTTCTTAAGTAAAGATACGAGACAGTTTGGCAGGAAACTATGCCAGGTATGGCACTAAAACATAAGTGCCAGAATTCAATTCCATTAGGGAAAGACGTTTGTTGTTAATATTACAAACATTTAAATTGCAAATACGAGTTGAATTTCAGTGAAAAATTAAATTTACATATAAATCAACTATAAATTTAACGAAGCATTGTTACGTGTACCAGCAAGCGTGGGTGTATTAACCCCTGGTTTGTCAAGGTCTAGTGAACGGAACCTCTCTTTATGATTAAAAGCAGATCAATATTAGCATTCAAAATTTAAACATGCAAAGTTTCATAACCTTATACGATTTTATGATGCTGAAAGTAAACATTCTGCTTTATTTAATATTAAAACGTCGAGTTCTTTAGAATCTCTTTGAAATAACAAAAATATCGAAAGGATAGAACGAATTTAGCCATATACAAGAAGTTTCATGATTGTAACTCAATTAGAAGCTGGTATAGTTATATCGATAAGTAAACTCAATATCTAAACAGGGACATAACCGTTTGGGATCGATATAAAAGGTCTGGGAAGTCGCATGTCGAACATAAATATGCCTAAGTAGCCATTTTCCGAAGACTCCTAAATAAAGTACACAAAGTGTAAGTGGTGTTATGTATAAGCTAGCTATATAGTATAGAGCTGTTTGTTCTCGCTACGGTCTGACTACGTTAACATTATTTGCGGTCCGCTACCTATTTCCTCTAGAGACATGATACCAGCCTTCCCTGTCTAGACGATACAAAACAATAGTGCATATTATAATAATAACTGCAATATTGCAAATTGTTAGTTAATTTATTGTGCATACGCTGTGGGTAAATGAATATCTGGAGTATCAATGAAATTGGCTATTTGAACAGTATCAACATATTTCAATCACTTTTTTTTTACATTAATCCAATTAGACCAAGGATTAGTTATGTTTATAAAATTCCGTTATCACCAATCAGTCAACAGTTACATACTACATGCTACCTCACATTTATTGTGAGGTAGCCGTTTCATATGTAGCCAGGCTGTTAAAACCATAGCGGATTTTCACCCTCACGTGTCTTTTCAATCGTACAGTTTGAATATCAACCACTCTCGTGTAAAGATAAGGTTGACAATATCTTGAATACTCGAATTCATCGATACTAGAAAATATAGGCGTGTGGTTTATCGTTAACACTGCCAGTCTAGACGAGTTTTTGTCTGACGAAGAAGCAGGTGCCCGGATTTATATAAGGAAAGAAAAGCTAGAGCAATCTCTCTTAGCTTGATTGCAAAGAAAAAATGCTTCATTTATCAACTTAGTATAGTTTATGAAGAGTTTGAAAACGTGTTTACAGTTTATTAAGTTTCCTATATAAACTGTTTTTTTGTGAAAGTGCAGGATTAAAATTCAATGTTGTTAGTGTTTTAATAAATAGTGGTGTGTTAATCGATCGACGTTGGCAATAATTAATAGTGTAGCAAACTGTGTTATTAACAAGGACTATCGGAGATCGAGCGGTTTCATGTTCATTCGTTAAGATAAATCGCATGTGTGGATGCCAGCTCAATCATGATCACGATACTTTTATCTTGTCTAGACAGAGACATATCGAATATCCCATTTAAACTAAATTTAAAAACAAAGTTCAACAAACTATCTCTTATTTTAATCTCAAAGTTTGTCACGCAAAGTTCATAATTTTAGATGCAAGAGACGTCTTCATTAGAATGCTATGCGTGCGAAGTCGATAATGGCAGACGATTACAACCTATCACATCGTATAAATAGTAAGGGACACGAAATGCCGTCATTTGAGGCTGTTGTGAGTAAAATAACGACGACACGTGAGACGATTTTAAACCCGACATAATGTTTACAGGCAAATCCAAAGGAGGACACGTCATAACCATGACTCAAACTTAGGATATGTAAACCAAACATTGCAAAATGTAACCGTCAAATTCCAAACGTATGTTAAACAAATCGACGCAAACAAGTAGGTAAGTAATACTTTTAACTTTTAACGAATATTAAATATTTTGAAGATAGCGCAACCTTAATCAATCATAGTTTTACTATATTTTTTAGCGTCAATTTAACAATTTCATTCGCTATTATAACATCCGTCATCATAATTGAACAGCAAAGTAAAAGTATGGTCCAACTAATGATTATATCATAACTTTTATTCGAAAAAAATACTTTCTAAGAACCAATATAGATAAAATCGCTACGAAACTTTACATTCTATCGTGGAATTTGTAATTATTAAATCGTTTTAGTTTTTACCAAATTATTCCACGTAGTTAAATAGAAATACCAATAATTGAAACATAAAGAGCGTAGAATGGATCAATCGACTAAGTACTAATACATAAGAAGGGTCGGCATCACAGATAGAGATTGTGTTTTGAAGGGTCAAAGCGGACCCACAATTGATATTTGACCTCAAATCCAGTGACTAATAAATAATATGAGCGTCTTGATCACGCCTAACATTAATACGTTGACATTGAGAATCTTTTTAAAAGTGTATAAATATTTTCATGACATTATTTTAGTATTACACACGTGGTGACACTCGTTTTAATATTTGATCATGAAGTTTGAAGTACTATTAATATAAGTTAAATGAAAAATCATTTCTATAAAACTATTGTATCAGCAAGATAAATCTATAAAATTTTCATAACCCAACCGTCCAATCGGAACACAATATAAAATATTAAAGACTCATGAGAATTAAAATGCAAAGGGGATTGTTTGGCACGTGACCCACATATTGGTATTCATTCTCTCAATAGTTAACAGGTTTATAATAAGCCGTGATATAATACAACGGGCATGAGGGTGTTAAACTTCCAAAGAATTTAATAAAGCATTTAAAAGGCTTGATAAAAAGGATATATAAATATTTTTAACGACACACTTGTACGTGGCACTAGCAGTACCGATTGTAACTACGCATCATACAACCATCTTTATAAAACCTATTGAGTGTTCGCTATAAATCTACATCAACTGTGACGCTGCACTGAGCAATCATGTAATTCAAACTGCAAAGCTCTGCCAATTTGCAATATCATCGTCAATTGGTTGATGCCGCTTTATTGATTTATTCAATAAAATAGCTCTTGTGTGTACACGAGTATTTTAATAATTTCAATATATTTTTATGTTTTTAAGAAGATTCAAGAGATTTACATCACATAATGATAGTGACCATCAGACTTTCCCCGATTAACTTTCGCAGTTCTCTTTCGTTTTAAACTATGCAAACGTAATCTGTTCCACGAATACAGCAATTAAGTTAGGTATCCTTCTAGGTAATTCCCATAGTAAACTAAACTCTAATGAATAGTGTATCATAATATGCAAAACCACAAATACTAACGGCATTGAAGCTAAACTACACCATTAAGCCGTATTAACAACACTTAAAGCACAAATTCACACAACAAACACCACCACGTGAGTGTTCACATGAGCTAACAAACTGAATCCCAGTACGGAACACTACATACATGGGCTCGTGTTTACAAACTTTCCCTCCTCATTTTGTCTGACAGCGACTAAAATATTAACATTAAGGGTAAGGACGCAAATAGAAACAGGAGCTCGTCTAAAAGCCAACTATATAAACAAACCGATGATAATGTAGTTTTATTTAGCTTTATACCTAAATGCGGACGTTAAAAACATTATAAATCGATTCATATTTATGGAAACAATATGGGTATTTCTATTATTTTGTTTTGTAGTAGTCAAAATCCATAGATATAAAATGGAGATAATGAATGACCTACAAAGATAATGTTACATACATAAAGCCAATAATAAATTTTAGGTCATTGGTCGGCCAGCCCTTAAACACGACGCTCCATTGACTAATGGGCCTGCTAATGTGGACCGTGCTATTAATAATACTCTTTATGTTATAGTGGAAAATTTGACACGAGTTTTAAGCGTTTTCTACCTAAAATATTATTTAGAGTTGGAGCAAATATATGACTCGTCAGAGATTCTTCCGCCCAAAGCATCAACTATGCAACTTTTAAAAATGTCGGGGTGAAATTTAACACTTGCAAACTTTCTTTCTATCTTCATACAAAATTAAAACAATTCGTAGCTTCGTTAGAACGTCAAAGAGCGACAAAAAAACAAACAAACTCACTTTCACATTCATAACATTATTATGATGATTAGCCTAAAATAAAAGCCGTCCCGAGGTGATTCGCCTCCTAACAAAATGCGTTCACATTTGGCAAACTTCCCAATAGTCACACAACAAATAAATAACGTGTATTGTGATTGCATGCAAGACTTGAAGCGACCTTCACACATACGAGCAAAGTAACTGGAGAATGTTTTAGCGCAAAGTTCCGTTAATTTCATATTAACTGATGAAAGACAAGTCGATTCAAGCTCAGGGTTAGCGCTCGCGAGTACTAAATACTACTACTATTATTTTTATCTCATACATTGTCACAGAGATGTTTGGTGTATTACTCATCAATATTGAAGATGACAACATAGCAAGCGCCGAAACTAATACAAATTTAATGACACAAATGAAACACTGGCACTCTCATAGCAACATAACAAGGTCCGTGACTCCGTGATCAAAAGAAACAACATTTTTTAAACAAATAGAGATAACTTTACATGGATTCCAATTTCGTCTGTTGGAGATTATTTTCAGAACTTTCGTGTGTCCCACTGATATTTCCATTGCGGCAGTGCTAGTGTGCCAACACTTCTATTCTAGGCACTACAATTTTTATCCGAACTTTGGCATTTACAAATAAAATTCTATTTCTCACTTCTTTTATGTGTTTAATAATATAAAATAAACAAAATTAGGTTAACATGTCTGGGTTTTATGTCGTCTAGAGAGAACTAGTGGAAACCATCATAAAATGTTCCGTAATCAAATGCACTAAAACATTTTCTGTGGGTGGAATACAGAGATTAGTTCGCGGTCTGAAACTTCCGTCTGTAACGTCATTTATTACATTACATACCTAATTGATACTTTAATCTACAATATTACTTGGTGTTATTCTAAAACATTTCCGGTATTTAATACGTTATGAATATGTATGTACATTTTAAACATTATTATTATATGATGTTATGTAATAAATAAAATTAACGTATTACGACTGTATCATTAAGATATCACCACATAAATTACACGTCTTACTAAAATGACCTTTCACACACATGACATTCACTCGCATATACTTACATATAAAATCGTACATTACGTGTTTCTAAACAATTTCTTAACCACAATTTAGTAAATAACGCTATAATTTGATGACGCGACGTAATAACCATTCAAAATATTTCCTCCTCACGTTTCTCAACTTTAGTTCTAAAATCGAACTGCGCATTTTCTTCATGTTGAGAAAATTTGTCGGAAAAAATATTAAACTCTAAAACCCATTAAATATCAAATTGCTCGCTCTAATTAACACGCCTGTAACAGTTTGTTAATTAATTACAATGAATTAATTCACGTGTATTAGGAACTTGAATTTGATGAAATCATATTTATACTTAAGACTGACACGTTAAATTGAAAAAAGGCAATGCCGTGGCTAATATTTATTTATTGTTCAAGGTAAATGAATGATGAGTGGTGTGAAGACACGTGATAGGTAATTATTTAGCAATAACATAAATATGCGTGATACTGTACTGTACTGTAGGACAAAGGCCTCTCTCTCTCACTGGCGATATAAGCACAGTAAAGCCGCGAACCCACCGCTGCGCTATGTCCACGGCTACGCCGCTCAGCTACGCGTAGCTCAGCTGCGTGTGTGTTGTCCACCGAAGTACACGCGTGTATCACCACAGATCAGAGAGAAAGAAACAGATAGACAGCTTCCTAAGAACGTGCAAAATTGTTCTATTATATTATAAAAAAGTATTGTATGACAATCAGTCAAACCAATACAGGTTGTCATAGAGCAGTAAACAAAAACGTAAAATTAATGAGTATATCTTGAAAATAAAATAAAACAAATTATGTTTTTACAAGAAAAACTATGACCCTGTTTAATACTACGTAACATAATTGTAAATCTGTATATTTAAATGATAAATATAAAAAATAGTAGTAATAGTGCATTCGATTCACGCCTTTGAAGGAAGCTGCCTCTCTGTTCCTATTTATTCTTTGTGCCATGGAGACGGACACGTACCTTCGTGGTCTATTTAATCACAATGACATTAAAGTTCATTTTAGGAAAGAGATTTAAATTGCCTTTTAAACCGACTTCCAAAAAATAGGAGGAGGTTCTTTATTTGACTTGTATATTTTTGGTTTCTTTTTTATTTAATTTTATTCGGAACACAACTGTTTGTGTATATAAAATACAAATTATAAAAACTATTTAAAATATAAATTATAAATATTTACTACATGCTTTCGCATATAGTTAGCAAAATTTACACTTGCTTAAATATACGTGTTACAATATGTTTCCTTCTTAATTAGATTAATGTTATTAATGTATTTTCCTTTCACGGGACTATTAAGGAGTCTCGCTCTTAGGGAAGGCTAGTATGGGGCCAAAGCCAACACACGGAAGCCCTTTGACATAAGTATTTAATCTTGTGTAAAGGATGCATAATCCGGGGACTATCCCTGTATAACACTATAAAATGTAACAAATAACACTTGCGAGACAAAAACTTCAACATGTGAAGAGAGTACTGAGGGACATCAAACCACCAGTATCGCAGTCCCGTCATAGATGCCGCATCAAGCCAGCAACGCGACGGTCGAGCGACAACCTGCTGTCTTACCATACTTAAAAGGAGTCACACCGCCGAGGAAAATAAACCAATTTCTAAGACCTGTCAAGTGTTTATAAAATTGAGCACACTCTGGACAAACCCAACCATTACCTAAGGTTTGATAATCCCCAAATCCTCGTCAAAGAATACTACCCAGGATGATACGTGAGGCCATTGAAATTAAAAATATACATTATTTTAATAAGGAAGATGCCACCTCCTTGGGACCCCATCACTAACAAATTAAAACCCAAAGCACGTCCAACAACTACAAGACCGCAAGATACTGTCAGCTCTGTATGCGTGAATAGGAACGTTTCAAATTGAACATTTTTGTATTGATGTTATTAACACTTATACTGAGCAAACGAAAATAGATCTTAAGGTGACAAACCATTTCTTACCATGACTGTACATATTCGTGTGTCAACACACGCTACGTTGAGCTATAGCTCAACATAGCGTGGCCCCCATATTCGTGCGTAGCGTGTGCGTGTACTTCGGTTGGTTTCAGCCTTAAGGACGAATCATCAAAATGATTGACGATTTGATAACTGATCTTTGAACCCTAGCAATGTTTAGAAAATGGCAAGCATACATCGCTCTACCAAAAAAATTCAACCCGGATCCTCAGGCTTGTCAGGCAACAGAAATAAAGCGAAATATAGATATAGTAATATACTAATTAAATATTAATTAACATGAGCAGTAATCAATTCCTCTTAGCAATATTAGGGACTTTAATCAAGAAAGTGATGCGCCATTTCACGATACGAGAACTCTGTGCTCTAATAACTTGTTTTGATGTCTACCGGGACAAAGTAACTCTGTTTACTGTCAAAGTTTGAGCTGTAAGAAGTTATAATCAAATCACACGGACTTCTGAACGTATTTAACTAATAATACTAACCGTTTACATTAATGGAGTACCGGAACAAAATGAAATAAAAGGTATGCTTTATATTAAAATGTGGAAATTACCACTCGCTCTCCCTTGAGAAGGAAAGGGGAAAGATACTTAAAAGGATTACTTCGTTACACAAATCAAATTGCAGACAAAGAAGTTCGTTAATTTTTTATCATAATAATAAATGATTATCGCAAATAAAATCACCTATTTTTATTTCAGTCATCAAGTTTCTTTTTCTATGCAAATCATGCGATTTATGTTTGTTTTGCAAGTCCTTTATATAAAATCCAATTATGGGTATTATTAAACAAAAACAGTAGATTGATTCAATCATTGAAGAATTTACAAAGACAAACGACATCATCGCAGTAAACGAAGTCGACCTTCAGGTGTGATTGTGTGAGCATGCTGCGGTTAGCACGGACGGAATGACGTAGTTATGTTATTTATATCAGTTTAAAGCAAATAACTTAACCGATACGTGAAACATTTATCAAAGTATTATGTCGGTAATGTTAGAAAATTCTTTTATAAATATAATACTCATAGAGCAATTTATAAACGTGCAAAAAATACTACGCGTAATTTCAGCGACGTGATGTAAGCTTATTTGCGTACTTGCTTGCCTTTAGCATTACCTGTTTCTCTTTAGTTTTAATGGCATACCTACGTATTTAGCAAACAGCTAAAACAAACTCTAACAAACATATATTTTAGCACCTACCTACTTACCTATTTCCTTCACCACATCATAAAGAACGTGTAAATAATTCTTTTGACTGTAAAATAGGAACATTATAACAAATCATACTAATGTTTGAAATTCAATTGGTTTGCCCTATTTTAACGTTCAAATAGAACGACATGTGATGTAATTATTTGCACGGAGTTAATTGGAGGGCTGAAGGCCTTTCATCCCGAAATTTGAAAGAGCTCCTTTAGCCGAATTCAGTAAAGCCGCAGGCGGAAGTCTTGTATGTAATTAAAAACAACCATGTACTTATAAAATTAAGTACATATTATGAAACTGAAAGAAGTAAAAAATGGCATGTAAGTTATTTTTAACGTTGATCACAAATGGGACATTCACCGAGAATCTCCATTTTATCTCATACAAAATACCGGTTAAGAATTCGAGAACGCATTTGCAAATAAGAAAAACAAAAATATTTTCTGAATACGACATTGTAACTGTAAACGACAAAAAATGTTGTTCGCATTTTTATGTAGTCTATGAAGTTGGATGCAATAAAAGAATGTTGAAAATAATTTTACAAAACCAGTAGCACGCATCAGGACTACGAACGAGCTCAGTGTTCTCCGGGCACAAAAAGATGAGATACTAATTCATATTTCCTGCCACCAGCTGCAGAATGACTACCGACCCAGCAACTTCCAAAGATTTTCACTTCGCACGGGCTGCAATCGTAGCGTAAATTAAGGTCGATTGTAAATCTGGCAAACGGCCAAAAGGGTACCAGAACGCAGAGACATTAGAAAGATTTAAATGCCGACCCACTCATGGGAATTGCCAATTGAATCGTTCAAACATACTATATTTTTACCTTAATATTGTACTCTAATTATTACGGTTTCCTCTTAGATGTAGGTACAGTGAAAAGAAATATCTCTTTATCTATGTATCTACAAAAAGTGTTAAAAGAAACCCACATGTTCACAGTTACTTAATATAAAAGCATGCATGATTCGATGACGAGGCAGATATAAACGTTTGAATTCATTTCAATTAGTAAAGCAGTCATAACTTCCCCACAAATAAAACAAGTGCCATATCCGTAACCACTACATTTCTTTATAAGACCCCTCTCGGGAGGGTCAAGCTCAAAACAAAAAGATAAACTGAACACTAATCAGACTGCAGTGCAGTGACGTTATTGAGGATGAAAAATATGTTTGAATCTATTACTCTACCCCGAGCAGAACAACGGAAACTTTTCAATGTATGTAAAATTCTTAAGACAAATTAAAATATTCGTGCTTGTAAAACTATACCTATATTTTCCACTAGAACCCTTTTAATTAAATTTAACCGAAATAACAGGCACACGTGCGTCATTATCGGCGTCAGGTCAATAATCCCATAACCTTTTAAAACACGTTAATTTATAAAACGTTCTATAATGATACTAATAAGTAAAGATGTGGGAATAGATTTGTATTTTCTTCGACACAATTTTTCCCATAAATAATATGGGTATTTTACGGTGCGATAGTTTTTAGAGGAAAGTTAAGATCATTGTTTTTGTTTATCAAATTGTTTCCTTTCAAGTGATGTAAAGCGGCCACATGGCTCAGCACATGTTACTATAATCAATGTTTTAACCGGTTTCAAGATATTTAAATTGTTCCATCAAAATAAGTAAAGAAAACGTTATAATATTGTTATTTGTAAACGATACTTTTAGCCTGATAACGTTTAGGGGCAAGAAAACCTCTCTTCTGGCAGTTCAATCTTTATTCAAAGACACCCACAGAAATCGAGTGTCAAGAAATCAAAAATGTAATGTACAACAGTGAACTAGGCAAAAAAAAAGGTCAAGTGCATGGAAAGCGTGTAAACCAAAAAAATATGACAAAAAGCAGTCATCCCCAGACAGATGATGCCTTGTAACCATATTTTAAACACGTATCTGAAGCAAAACGGTCTTTATGTTGTCTAAATACTAGTAACAGTATGAGCTGAGTTCAAACTAAGCTATTAAAATGAGTACTTAATTACTTTATTTGCACATGCAACATCAAGTTAGAAAAGAGACCATGCAAACTTGTCAGTTATATTGCCATAACTCACGCCATCACATGTGCAAACACTACGGTCAAGGATTCGAAATACCCGCGAAATCCCTAGAAAAAAGGCAGGCAAAAAGGGCGTTCACTTCATTCCTGTAGTGAAATTATGTGTGACGAAGTTTTTTCTAGAAGGGCAATTATGTCTGTTGCTCATTCCCTGCGCTGCATTATTGAACCCCATGGGAGTTAATAACACCTCCCCCTCCGTTTATATTTTTACCGCTTTGAGTACTTGACTTTTTGAATAAGCTCAATATAAAATATTTGTTATAGCGTCGTAATAAAAGAACTGAAGGTACTTAAATGTTTGCAAATTATCATTGGCATTTAATAAAACAATATTCATGACCAGTCTATTAAATCCATTATTCGAATAGTGCTAAAGATTTTTTGCGACATCGGCATGATTGGAATGTTTCCAACCTAATACGAGTCTCAATTAACGGAATTTATAAGGCAGCTGTCCACTACGAAAACGGATAACGCTCTAGTTGAAGATGAGACAAAAATATTTGATGCAGCGCGATAAGCAATTTTGAATTTTAAGGTTTCGCATTTAGCTTTCCCATGTGTGCAAATCGATCGAGGTGAATCATAATGCAATGCCGGTTAGACTAGTCTGACGAGTCAGCGACCGTTCTGCAAGCAGTTTGCTTGGTCCTTGTCCCCCACCTCCCCTTGCAAGGTCAACACAGCATTCAGGTGTGTTAGGCATATGCTACCACTTCCACCTAGCTACTAATAAGTATAAGACTTCAACTCAATACATTATAGGTATTATCTAAATTCACTAGACTTGTTTTCTTTTTAAATAAAAACAATAGACCGACATTGTTATTGTATCATGCAAAATACCGTGTCGTATAGCCAGATTTAGTACCGTGTAAAAAGTAGAGCGAGGCAATTGATCGTCAAAATTTGCAAGTCCATGATAATCTGTCAAGTATGTCAACCGTAACTCGCACGGTAACTCAACTCCATAAACAAGCTCATTATCACAAATGACGCAAGGCGAAGTAGATAAGGTCAACCCCATAGAACTCGGTCACACCGCAACGTATCACGGTAGTACCGTATCAAAGTTAAGGAAACAGAACAAAGTTGGCAAAATTATGTTTACGTAACAACTACGAGACGGACACAAACAACGGAACTGCAAAGACTTGCGCGATATTTCCATTAGATAAAACAAGAATTGGCAGAATTGTTATTTTGCAATGTAAAACGTAACATTTTTCTGCAAATGCACTATATATTGTGTAACTAATGATCGTGCATCGTTATGTAAGTAACTAAATAATTAGTAAAACGTAATGGATGATTGAGAGCAAGGTAAGTTTTTGTTTACAAAGACCAAGAATTTATGTTCGTGTTTGCGCTAAACTGCTTGACTCAATATCAGTTTATCATAGAGAATACTCATTTATAATGTGTTTGTTCTAAAAGTTCAATTTACTAAACAAAGTCTATAAGAAATACTAAATAACTATGTAATTATCTAACTTTAATATATTTATAGTTTTTAATGCTTGTTTTTTAATCAAAGGGTAACTTACATCATTTTTATAGATGTTTGTTAAACATTTCAGGATTCACTGAACTAGTAACATAGCGCCCTAAACAAAACAAATGTTTGAACAGTTATGCATGACTGGTTCTTTTATATAAACTTTTATTCAACAACCACAGTATTGAATAAGTTTGTTTGAAACTAAAATTATGTCATATGCGATGGTTTTCCTAAATAAACTATAAAGCAAAATCACAATACGAACAAAACATTGTAAAAATATTTTAATTATAATATTTAATTAAAAGAAAACTGGAATGTGAGGAATTCCAATCTCGCAATTACTGGGTTGACCAAAAAATTTGTTCTACATAAAACCAGTTTGCACATATGGGTAAGTAACTTTTGGGAAATTAAAATATTTGTTTATATTACGTTTGTTTATGAGATCACTATGTGAACTTTATTTACCGAAAAGTAATAAATTGCAATGTAAAGATGAAATGGACTATTAAACAAACTGCAAAAATACTATCCATGAAAATCTTTTATTGGGTAGTTAGTACCCTTGATGTGCCATACTTCTGTAAATGTATTAATACATAAGTAGTACAATTACGCATAATATAACAACCGTTACATAAAGAATATTTAATAAGATCATGTAAACCAGTACTGGAATTTCTAATGCGTCTTATTGACTGATAATGGTAACCTGTTTGCACCGTTTATCGATATAAACTATGCACTACGAATACCAATACAACATGAGTTTGAAGGCTTGGTGACCGTTTTACATTGTAGCAAATACTTTCATGCAAAATCGTGGTGCTGTTTAAAATACCGTTGTTTGAACAAAGGACAAATTTGCATTTAATGACGCGTAAGAACGAATAATACTCATTCCAATGACTATTATTCAAATTAACTTAATGCATGTTATAGAATTCTCCTTAAAAGAATCCTTATGGAATCTAGAGTAACACTTGGGGTTTTGTGATTGAATTAACATAAACTACTTGGTAAACATAAGGCACACACTTTTAGATCAAGGCTTAGTATAGCAAGGATTTTTTTCGACATTTGCAATTCAATAAGCTTCACAGTTTACTTACAGGTAGATAGTAACATAAACTTTGTCTAGTAGAGAAAGATATTTGAACAAAACTTTGCCAATTCTGGGTCGTGAAAGAACCGTCTTTGTATAATATTTATTTGTACAAGTGGACGCAAGTGATACTATTGATGTCATGTATTGACTCGACCATTGTTCTCTTGCTTCCCTTTATGTGAACTATTGGGTCGAGTAAACAATGTTTTAGTTGAGCATACTGTCGTGTCGATGTTTGTATAAACAGCGTACGGCCTGGTAGCGTACAAGCCTTGGACTAATTAGAACTATAACTACATCATTAAAAATCAATACTTCACAAGTAAAATGAAAGAAAGCTAATAAAGACATTATTAGTGTCTTTTTGAAGTGAAAACTTCTTTAGCGGCGCTGAGCACTTTTTTTGTATGGGTAAAAACTTTCAAACTCGCGTCAGGGTCACGTGATGCTGATCGAAAAAGCGTAAGATCAGCATCACGTGACGTTTATGATAACTGAAGTAAGAAAGAAACATTGTATTCTACCTCATAAATGATAGTACTTTTATACTTATAATTAAACACAACGTTAATATTGAAGTTTTCACTTCTGCCGGCACTCCTGGAGTGCTACCTTTTTTTTTGAAGTGAAAACTTCTTTAGCGGCGCTGAGCACTTTTTTTTGTATGGGTAAAAACTTTCAAACTCGCGTCAGGGTCACGTGATGCTGATCGAAAAAGCGTAAGATCTAAATGATAGTACTTTTATACTTATAATTAAACACAACGTTAATATTAAAGTTTTCACTTCTGCCGGCACTCCCGGAGTGCTACCTTTTTTTTAAATAAGATCGAAATTCATTGTAGGCTTTATCGTTAAAGTTGGTAGATAAGTAGATAATTATATAACAATTAATTTTCAATAGACAAGGAAATTAGTCATACAAAACGCAATACGATACGTAAAAGTCATTTACGTTAGTATGGTAATTATATTATGTAATTCATTAGTAAGTATGTAGTTAACTACTTTTTCAATCACCTTAATGTCTGTCTCGACATGATTTTTTTTTACATGATACCAAATCGTCATATCAATATAACCACATTGTTTTATTTATCAATTTGCGTTGGTAGCGGTTTTACCAACTCGTAAACAAATGAATAATAACAAGAACTGATAAGTGTTCAAAATAATACATAGATGATTCATAGTTGTAGATAACTGGTGAAATAGTTATAGGACGATAGGGAGGGCGATTTCGTTTGAAGTCGGTGAAAACATTAGTGAAAAGTTGTACAGTCATTATTTCGCATGCAGACGTAAACAGTGTGATCGATCCAGCTATTTTGGATTTTGGCCAAAAACTGTCTCCAGCGAGTGTAGGTGGATTTACATAGAAAGTATATAAAATGTTTGTTCTTAAATGGTACAGACCAATCTAGTGACGGTAGATAGATCCCAGGCAGAACGCGTCTTGCCGCGAGGTTGCGTGCCATCCTTCCGCCTGCCCAATGAACCGTAATTAGTCGGTACGGTGATCTCCTCACGTTTACGGCGACCGGCACCTCGTCTCAATGATGAAAACCAATTGGAGACGGAACCTCGACGCTCCTGATCGGCCGTTGCCGGTCCGCCTTTGATAAACATTACTTCACAGATACCCGCAAACGGCGCACATTACACTTTGACACACTGTGAGTTCAACTATCACACGAGCACACCAATATTAGATAAGCTTGCAGCCAACGATACCTATAAAGCCGAACATTTAATTAAATAATTGCAAAGATAAACAAAGCGTAAAGTGGAATGTGGATGACTTCGCGTCGCCGGATCGTCGTCGCGTCGGTATGACCTTTGTTGTTGCCAAAACAGAGCGTGTGAAGCTACACAGAAGACAATCGGGTGTAAAGTGCAGGGTATGCAAGCGAGCGTCGCTGATGGCTTGAAGACACACCTGTTCATAGTCGTCGTCGTAGGTGCGCGTTGCGCGCGCGCATCGTACCACCAACGGCCACCACAGAGCGCCGCACAACAGCCGAAAATGCAAACACATCGCGCGCCATACACTTCCCTCTAAGGAACGCACTCGACTGAAGATAGTTACGGGCGCCGCCGCCGCCGGTACTTGGCACGGTGACAATTATATTGTACCTATATGTATACATAACACCTTTATCTTTCTGCACGTTCGACACAACAACGTCATCGTTATTATACTATATCTATCTAGTGTGTAAAATAAATGAAAACAATAGATAACCTACTAACGCCTAACGTTAAACGAATTTTTAGCTCAAGTTAAAGTGAATAACATCTGACAATCTAAACTTCATGGACAAAAACATTGCCATATATGCAATGGACACTAGTCAATAAATTGGATTGTTTACTTTACAATAATTGACAGTATTAACAATAATTGGATTGTATGTTAAATGCATACTCGTAGTTTAGCAGGCAGACAGAATTTCAAAAAATGTTTATGAAAATTTTGCAATAAGATATGTTTGTTTAAACATGAATCATGGACAATCGTTATCGAACGCTTGCAGCCTCAGTGCGGAAGTGGGAAAGGAAGTGTGATAAACTGAAATGAATCGCAAACATTGTCCAGTCCGAGGGAACTTTGGGATTCCCGACCACAAACTGTTTAACTAACTGAAAGCCATTAAAATTTTAAGAACATAAAGCAATTTATGTCAAATTACAATACTTCCTAAAATTCGAAGTCAGAGCTTTTAACGCTTCAGCAAAATTTGCTATCCATTATCTGATAAAAAATGAGTTTATTCTCTTTATAGGCGGCAATGTAATATTTTAATTTATCACATGTGACTTCTTTTAGGGCGGACCTAGCCAGGACACTCGTTATTAAATCCTTCAAAGGGATTATCCACAATATTTACTTAGCTCGTGGTATTTGTTTGGGATACAAAAATACCCAGAATTATAACAAGTAAATAAAATAAAGCAAATAGGCTAGAAGGACCAGTACAATGTTTTCATTGATGTATAAAAAGAGTACTAGTGAAACATTTTAATAACAAAAATAAAACAAGTCTAACCCTCGAACAAACAAATTTAAATTTTCCTTGAAGAACATGACTAATAAAATTACCAGACTGACTCAATACATGTGAAAGTATTGCAAAATCCTACATACCAAAGCCTAATGATCAAATAAAATCCAACAGGAATCAACAATCAGTGTGACACTGATGATCATACAATAAATAGAATTTCGACGTCCGACAAACGTAGTCATATCCACATATCCATCTTATCACTCCAACTTACGCGTGATATCACTCCACAATGTTTTTATGAATGAAATCCTTATATCAAATTCACTAAATAATTTTAATCTATTGACTATTAATTTTCAAATGGCAATTGTTTGAATTAAAATTATTTATTATTAACAATGAAGCGAACGCCCGACGCGTGGCGTCAGTACCGCGGCCCGGCTCTCACTGGCTGGTCTGGCTTACTATACATACAATCAGGCTGTGGAGTAGTAAGCCCAACCCTAGCTATACATTGACGGTTTACGTCACTGCGAGTGGACCGCATATTGTATGTGGTTGTATCATTGACATATAACATGGACATCGCATGTTTGACTATAGAAAAAATAGTTATAGAAGTATGAGGCTTATCGACGCCAAAGTTATAAAAATATAGCCGTCTCTTTTTAACGTTCATAATTTTGCGTAAGGGAAAAAGGACAACAGTATTTCTGACAGTTACTATAATAGCCATCTGTCATTCTTAGTCTCATTGAAATACCTACTCGTGGCCATATTCGCCATATTATTTTCTAGCTATAACAAAAGGATTTACAACTTACTTAGTGATGGGCAATGAAACATCGTGACCACAGACTATAAACTATCGATATTTTAAATAAAACGTTATTTAAACACTTATTCAAGTACGTTTTAATTTTGGTGTTTATTTTTATTTCATAAACTTTATTTACATTTTGTGCATATATGATCTTAAATAATAGTGAGTAAGTATATAAAGTCCAATTTTCAGATTCTCATGTAGTATACCATAAGAAACCATGGATTTGAGGTTTGCTCTTGAGAATATCTGTATTCATATTGAAATATTCGTTTAATTGAATGCCTAACGTTTGTAATTAAATAAAACCCAATTAAATGTTACATCAGTATCGATTATAGTACGAAACGTCGATAATTTCTATCGTCATTTTTATATCCCGGCAACTAGAGTATAATGAATAAAAGTTTGATATATAGGGTGGCCCAAATAAAACAGTCAGTGGGGGGAAGTATAAAACTATAAGAGATACAAAGATTTGTTCTTAGGAACCATGTCATCCATTTTAGTTAAAATGAAAATTGCATTCAAAGATTTAGAAAAATACTATAACTCACTAAAGGAATCGAACCCGGAAGTTTTGAAAAAAATATTTTTAATTATTTGTAACTAGAACGAACGGCCGTATATACAAACTATTGCATTTTGTATCTTGAAATGGTGAATTTGTGTTGAAATGGGATATTAACTGGGAAGGAACTTTAATGATGTCTTGGCGAGTTTTGTACCAAACTATTTCATTTAAAAACAATGCATTTTAATGAATTTAGATATGATGTTTCTTAGTAACATTTACTTACTGCTAAAGATGTACACAATCCATTTCTAGTTTAAAATAATGAACATTAAATTTTTAAAAATTTCCGGGTTCGATTCTCAAAGAGAGTAATAGTTTTTTTTTCTAAATCTATGAATGCACTT
The DNA here is from genome assembly GCA_958496195.1 of Timandra comae. Lineage (NCBI taxonomy): Eukaryota > Metazoa > Arthropoda > Insecta > Lepidoptera > Geometridae > Timandra > Timandra comae. The sequence goes on from OY292363.1 coordinate 6,511,578, forward strand.
TTTTTTTACTAAAATCGAGGACATGGATCCTAAAAACAAATCTTTGTATATCTTATAGTTTTATACTTCCCCTTACTGAGCGTTCTATTTGGGCCACTCTGTATGTCACAATGATCAAGCTATATTTTACAAACTATCTATAATGTTCTTTTACAGTAAGACCTATTTATAAAACTTAAAATTAATCAAAGTAAGAAAACATACTTACAATCTATTATCGATGTTATTTTTCAGACATATCGATAGGGACTGCACTATTAGCCGCCATTTTTCGCTCTCAGTGAAGTATAGGTATACACGTTTTTTTCGTAGGTATGCCCCGTCCATGTTATATGTCAATGGGTTGTATTGAATGAAACGTGCAGGGGAACAGGGGACGCCCGCCGCTGCCTGGGGTGTCGTATTATTGTCGTTGTTTTAAAAGGCTAAAGGAATGCGGCTTTTTAAAAGATTGCTACGTTTATAAATTTAACAATCCCGGAACTTGTTGGAACAGATAATAAGCCAATTCAATTACTTGTCAGATTGATAAAGTGATCATGATTAATATAAAAAAATAGCAATTATTAATTCTTAGATAAAGAAAAATATAATAAGTGATATATTTTAATACATGGCAGCAACTGTTATGTATTAAAATATGTTACTTTAGTAGAAGCTACTTCAACAAATTTTAATATATATAAGGAAAAAGCTGTAAGTAAGATACCTAGTTAAATACGTAGGTATGTATTGTACCTATGTGCTGCCATAGAAACAAATCAATAAAATATTATAGCGGTTTTGCCCGCGTAAATCCCGTTTTTGCCGATCACGTGGGCGATAGTGTTGTATGTAGAATATTTATCAAGTTTCAAACAACCCATTATTATTTTTTACTTTTAAATGTAACAATAAATCTATAACTTCCCACAAATAGGTATTCATACATAATATAAATAAGAAGTACCAAAAGAAGTAACATTCCTCCAAAAATATATATGAATATATAAGTGAAAATAATTTATAATACATTTTACCTAAAATAAAGTAATATGTTCATGATATTTTAAAATACATAGTTCAGTTACTAGTGATGTAAAACAATTATTAGTACAGTGTGCATATTGTACAGGTTGATGACAATTCATACTTTAGATTAGATCTTACTTGTTATGATTATGCATGCATAGTAAGAATACAATTTATTATCCCTACTAATATTATAAATGCGAAAGGAACTCTGTCTGTCTGTCTGTCTGTTACCTTTTCACGGCTAAACTACTGAACCGATTGACTTGAAATTTTGTACAGGGGTAGCTTATGATTTGGGAAAGAACATAGGCTATGTTTTATCCCGAAATTCCCACGGGATCGGGAACTACGTGGGTGAAACCGCGGAGAACAGCTAGTATGCTATAAAAATATTGCTATAAAAATACATAAATATTTGATTTGAGAATTCATTTATTTGATCGATACTTTAGTGCAAGAGATCTGTTTGTTTATATTGTATGTTCATGCATGTGTAATAAAATATCACCGAGTTTTGTACAGTATCCTAACCCTAATCATTTTCAATAAAACTTGTAGTATAACTAACGTGACCATAGGTACGTCCCGCTTTGGGCGGGACAGTCCCGCTTTTAGGCAGTCTGTCCCGGTGTCCCCCGCGAGGCTGAAATTGTCCGGTTTTGCAAAGACACGAAACAATAATTTATTTTTCTCGCTTGAAATGATATTTTGACACAATTTTTTTCAGGCGATATATATAAAAATACAAACTAGAATTCACGTCACTACTTATTTGCTTTGATTATTTTGAGTTATTCTATGTTCTATATTAAAAAACTTGTACACCACTAATACCTAACTTTTTTATTACTTAATTCCGCAGATGTCCCGCTCTGACAAAAAAATGAATGGTCACGTTAAGTATAACATATACATACTTTTTATTTTTTAATAAACTAGCAAACTCTTAGGGTTTAATCTTATACAAGTTTTTTTACTCGAAATGTTTTTAGAGTAAGTACCAAAACTTCTATAAATAATTTGATTATTTATAATACATCTAGAATGAATTTTAATTTTCTGAATTTCAGTATGTTGAATTTGATTTCTAGAAGTGCAAAAGTTTTGTTTTGTATGGTGTACCAAAAACATGACGGGTACTGGAATGAATAGTAGGTGGTTTGTTTCTCTTGCTCAATAAATATTATCATGTATTAAGTAATATAGAGGAAAGCTTAGTTATGATTACACAAACTTATCTCAAAACTTATTTATAAATTCAACTACATGTTGAATTTAAATTTTAAGACATTTCAGCGGCAACATTAAGCTTTTGTAAGAAAAAACACTGGTTAAACATTGTTTTGTAAGGAAAGTTCAATGAAACATTACTCTGATTTAGGAAAATGACAACAAACATTATAATACTTACCTAGTACTTTTTGTCTAACATCAGTAAATGTTAACTGAAGTTGTGGTTAAATTATTCATTTCCACATTAGTAAAAGTTATCATCAACAACCAACAAGTAGTTGCTTCAAGGATCCTTTCCGTAACAAATACGTAAGGAATAGAAGTACCACACGATTACAATCATAGAATTAAATTGAAATGTAATGCATCATACCTGAATTTCTAACAGCAATTCAGTTTTACGGCGTCGTATGTCGATAAGTGTTTTCTGCTGGTCTGGTGTCAACTCTGAAAATAATAGTGACCATTCATATTTGTAATAAATTTATCATCAAACCTAGTCATTGAGGTCACGATTTAATTGGAAAACAACTTGTTCTACGTCTACAATTTCCACAATAGAGGAGCACTGTGTTTAAGACTAACCTGTGTGTGTAAAAGGATCACCGTGATTACTTGCAGCATTATTTCCTCCAAGGGACAAATTCTCAAATTCACTTAACATGACTTTTATTTTATTTTATAAATAATAAACAAAGTTTTCATCACATCGTTCAAAACTGCTGAGCAGCCATATTTATTTACATAATTTTATTTCATTCACTCCAAATCACTCAATTAAAGAATGAACAAACAAAACGAACGAAACAAACAGCAAAGAGTATAAAAATTAAAGAACATGCGTAGACAATAAACTATACCTAGTATAGGCAAAGCAAAGCCACAGACCAAGCAAGTTTCTTCTAATTAATTATACTACTGTTTGTCCTGGCTTTACCTGTGCTTTAAGTGATTATTGAGCACGGCATAGTTCTGTTGGACAATTTTATTGTTAAAATAATGGTTTTAAAATCCATTATACATACCACTATTAATATAAATAAAGTATTTCACTATAGGATGAATGGACAGTGAGAAAGAGGATAATATAAAGTTAACGCAGAGTTGACTACTGATAAGAATCATAAAAATGAGTAGAAGAAGGAAACATCTGGTGCCGAAACCGCATAACTTGGGAAAAAGGCAGGGGAAATAAGAATCTCACTGGCCTAATCTCTGACGTCAATTCAAGTAAATACCTCATAGATCTACCTACGTTATTGAATATCTTACACCTACAAAAAAAACACCCTAAGCATTTCAGGCTTTACGTAACTTTTTGCAAGTTTTTACTGCTTTACTCACATTTTATTAATTTATTTTTTATTTTATGCTTTGTTTTCAGCGAAAGTGATCTTGATCTGTGGTAGCAAAAGATCCGAACCGAACCTAGCGACGACGACGGGGCCCAGGGGTTGTCGTCGGCTCGGCTGATCGGCTCGTTCAGTCGGGAACTCGGGTTCTCGGGACCTATGTATTATAAACTTACCTTTCCTTACCTCCCATCCCAGTACTAACAAGTGTGTAGGTGTAGCGAGCGCCAGCGCCCGAGCGCCGCCTGCTGCGCTTTCGAGTTTCGACTGTTATTACTGCTTATTGTTTGTTTGTAGGATATTTTAGTGCTATTTAGTAATTCAATCACAGCAAGTCAAGTAACTAGGTAGACTGGTAAGTGGGAACTTGCTTCGTCTGTGTACCCAATTTGATTGAGTTCGCACTTCGCACATTTTTTGAAAGAAAGAAGAACACGCCCCCATTTGGTATTTCTTTCATCTGTTTTTCTATTATCTCTTTTATTTGTGTATTTATGTCGCAGTGCGTGTGTTATGTAAAACAATTTTGTGCTATTTTTGTAAACCTTTCTATATTTTAGGGACACATTGTAATCAGAACAAAAGCTGATCTACAAAAAGATTCGAAACAATTCGTATTACTTGGTAAAAATGAACGATAATGGATGTATACACCTAAATAATTTTAAGGCTGCGAAAGGTACAAATCCCTATAAAATTGTACATGCCTTTTTTGTATCATGTACGTCTTACGAGGCAAGAAGATACAAAGTAAGTAATAATTTTAATACATTTACTGATCAGTGATTATCGATCTCCGTACATTTTGTTTTGTCTATCAAAACCTTAGATCAAAACTGTAAACCAACTTTAGCGTGAGAAATGTGCCAAGGGATTTCATCTTAATTTAAACACATTGTTCTTAACTAAATATTTCTAATCAAGTCAGCTGTTTGACGATCTTTGACCTTTAGAACAGCTGTTGTATTTATCATGGTTTGATTCTGATATGTTTCTATTTTGCTTCTCAAGGTATGATTTATCAATTGAGTAGTAAGTAGTTTATGTACCTCAATAGGAGAGTTGAGTAGTTGTTTTGAATAAACTTGATAATATCTGGGCACCAATATCAATAACCTGGATTTACTTTGGGCACTTGTTGATTGAAAGAAAATCGTAATTCAGATAATATTTTTTACTGTATTAGATTTAAAAGTACAATGATATTATATATTTATTTGTAAGATAAGTATATTAGGAAGTATATAGGATAAGTATATTATATATTTATTTGTAATTAAGTGTATAATTTTTCTCATACTGATTATATAATGTTATTCTGGGTAAACTTACTGTACATAACTTTATTGTATCAAATGAGACAAACAGTGAACTTTAATTTTCAAATTGTTTCAGGCGACATCGTGTCTCTGCTTTGCCTGTGGTCAGCCCGGGCCACGCATGCATTCCTGCCTCCACTGCATTTACTTTGCATGCTATGCTGGTCACATCCAAGAGCACTCAAAGATAAAGAAGCATTTCCTGTATGTTGATTTGAGCTATGGAAACGTGTTCTGTGCTCAGTGCCAAGATTATATTTATGACAGGGAGTTCACAGAAATATCCATGTCACACAAACTTTTGCAGTCAAAGTAAGTTGTTTCAAAAATAGCATATTTACATCACAATAAACATTTAAAACTCTAAGAATAATAATGCATAATTATGACAAAAATGGGGGGATATAAAATAAAAAACTCAAATAAAAATACCACAAGATGCATATTGTTTTTTGGTTATGGTACTGCTAGTAAATTAACAGACTCAGCCTTATATGGAAACCTGTCTTTACTCACTATCATATTTTAAAGGTCGCTAGGAATCAGCGTGCCATACATGCCTTGGTTACCGAACAACAATGAAGCTATGGCTCTCAGACGTTTGCGCAAGCGCCGTCTCATCAGCCCTTACTCTACCATTGGTCTCCGAGGATTGCAGAATTTAGGATCTACATGTTTTATGAACTGCATTGTTCAGGTTAGATCTACAAAGTATTTGTGTACTAAATGTATTATTTAATGATTTTACATTAAGTGATTGTAATTATATTATTGCTATTATTTTATGTGAACGTATAATCATTATTACAGACTTTGATACATACACCACTACTGCGTGACTACTTCTTAGGAGAGCGACATAAATGCAAATCTCAGAGCTCCGGAAAGTGTCTTGTTTGTGAAGTCTCTAAACTATTCCAGGTAATTTATCAATATAAAGCGTCATTCATTGTCATTCAAATTTAAATCATTGTATTTTTTTCTTATTGTACTCTAGGTACATATGACATCATAGTATCATAGGTTACGACACTTTAATATATCACGCGTAGTTTCTCTGCATTGTTTACCAACGTGATAATCATGGTATCTGAAACTATTAATCATATTTTTGTTTTGGCAGTTCATAAGTTTTATCTATTATCTATTTTATTTACATATTTTTTGTTTATTATAGGAATTTTACTCCGGAGCAAAGACACCGCTGACCCTGCATCGTTTATTGCACTTGATATGGACTCATGCCCGTCATCTAGCTGGTTACGAACAACAGGACGCCCACGAGTTCTTCATTGCCACACTTGATGTTCTACACAGGTAAAGTAATCAATAATGTCTAAACTTTAAAATACTTTTAGCACAACTACCTATAATAAGAATTTATTTGCTATTGAAATTACAGACACTGCATGAACGGCGTAGAAGATGTAGAAAAGAAAGAAAATGGGCGCTGCAACTGCATTATCGACCAGATATTCACGGGCGGACTGCAGAGCGACGTAGTGTGCACGTCGTGCTCGGGCGTGTCGACGACCATCGACCCGTTCTGGGACATCAGCCTGGACGTGGCGGGCCCGGGCTCGCTGCAGGCGTGCCTCGAGCGCTTCACGCGCGCCGAGCACCTCGGCTCCGGCGCCAAGATCAAGTGCTCCAACTGCCGCGCCTACCGCGAGTCCACCAAACAACTCACCCTCGAGACTTTGCCGATAGTCGCCAGTTTCCATCTAAAGCGCTTCGAGCACTCCTCTCAGATCGATCGCAAGATATCTGCGTTTGTATCGTTCCCGGCCGAGCTGGATATGACCCCGTTTATGTCGTCGCACCGCCGGGCCGCCGATGTCGGTGCGGATAACAACAACGCCCCGGAAGGACTATTCGAAGACAACCGCTATTCTCTGTTTGCGGTCGTGAACCATTTGGGATCGCTCGACGCGGGACATTACACAGCCTACGTGCGACAGATGAAAGGCAGCTGGTTCAAGTGTGACGATCACATGATCACTCGCGCTTCTCTCCGTGAGGTCTTAGATAGTGAAGGGTAAGTTGGTATTTTATCTGGGGGCACGGCAGTGCCCCCCGCCAAGTCAAGCGCGAAGCAAACACTGCCGTACCATCCTTTACAGGAACCATTTCGCCGCATTTTCAGGCCTCTATTTGAGAACCTCTGGATAAGCCCAGAACGCTGAAATTTTCGTCATCCAGTAAGCTATACAATCACATACTTAAAATAAAATTTCAAGTCTGTAGGTCATTTAGTTCCGAAGTTAAGCGAAAGCAAAGTTTCGTATTTAAGACAGACACTCACTCACTCACTCATGATCATCAAAATAGAACTAGTACTTCCCATAAACCTAGAGAGCTGAAATTTGGTACAGAGTTAGGGTTTAATGATCACATAAAGGGAAAACTATAAAAACTAGGATAATCGAACGGGAACGGGAATTATACGGGAACGGGAATTGTAACTCAAGAACGGCTGAACTGATTTGGTTGAAAATTAGTGGGGAGGTAGCTTAGAACCAGGAGAAGGACATAGGATACTTTTAGTCCCAAAATTCCCACGGGATTGGGAACGGGAATTTATAACTCAAGAAAGGCTGAATTTGTTTGGCTGAAAATTGATGGGGAGGTAGCTTAGTACCAGGAGAAGCACATAGGATACTTTTTATCCCGAAATTCCCACGGGATTGGGAACGGGAATTTATAACGCAAGAACGGCTGAATTTATTTGGCTGAAAATTGATGGGGAGGTAGCTTAGTACCAGGAGAAACACATAAGATACTTTTTATCACGAATTTCCCACGGGAACGGGAACTACGCGGGTGAAATCGCGGGGCGCTGCTAGTGTAATAATAAAATACTACTCCTAAAAAGAAAAAATGTGTCTAATAAGAAAATCTAATAAAATAAATCAATATAAACACGTTTCAACAAAAAGAAATGAAATCCCACCAAAAACATTCTGTAAAAAACTAGCCAAGTCTCGATGGAGCTGCTTGTTTATTTCTAAAAAGTAATGAAATCTAGACAAAGTCGTGCCAAGTCCAAGGTTACTTACTGCGATTTATTTATTATTATAGTTAATGTTATGTGACTTGGCCGTTGAAGGGTACACTAGTACACAAGGGTACAAAACTAGATTCTCCATGACACCATTGCACCAATCTGTCGCCAGAACCGCTACCTATTGACGATGGAAAATTGCCACTTGAAAAACGTTGATTTAATGCTGAATGGAAGTGTCGTGTTTAGTTACAACAGTTATAACATTATGTAAACAAAATTAACTAGTAAGTACCCACTAACTAACGTTATAAAGAATGTTCAACGGTCATGTCACATAACATTAACTATAATAATAAATAAATCGCAGTAAGTAACCTTGGACTTGGCACGACTTTGTCTAGATTTCATTACTTTTTAGAGATAAACAAGCAGCTCCATCGAGACTTGGCTAGTTTTTTACAGAATGTTTTTGGTGGGATATATTTTATAAGAACAAGGTAGATTCGGCTAGTGAAAACAATGGATTTTAAAAAGAATTGTTAGTCCAATTTTGATATGAAATAAACACTAATTAAAACTTTATCTATTGGTTCCAGGTATCTTCTGTTCTACCACAAGACCGTCCTGGAATACGAGTTATAAGCGAGCGTGAGGAACACCAGTACGACACCGCATCACATGTTGAAGGTTCAGCCGCGTTTATTATTTACATATTGATGTATTTACACAACCCTGTTATAAATGTGTAATAGTCATTTCCTCTCGTGATATTAGTGTTAGATGTTTCAAAGTACTCCCAGTCATCTGGATGTTGTCTGAAAAAAAAAAAACATTCACGAATTTGTTAGTCTTAAGCTTTAATATGAACTATCTATTTAGTCATCTCAAAAATCCATGTATTAGTTTTATATTTTTAAAATCCTGACAATTATCTATTTGATGTGTGATTTATAAATTAGAAAGATCTTTGTGGAAATGTTAATGTATGAAATCAATGTAAGTTACCTATTAATCTAAAGACAACTATTTAAAACAAACTATTATCTTTATTGTAAAATTAGTAGCTTCTGCACAAGTATACTATATCTTGAACTGGACGGGAGTTCCAGTGTGTTGCTATTATTAGCGTATCATTCCTAGACTTGGTGTGTTGTGTATTATTTGTTTATGCTCATAATTTCATTTCAATCTACCTCACTTTCTTATTTGTGAGTCTTGTGAAGAAATGATTGGCTATTTTGTGTGTACGCTTCTTAGTATGTATGTAGACTTGAGTCATTATGACGAATACTTTAGGTGTTCGTGAATTGTATACTTGTTATACTTGGCAACTACAAATTAGGGGTGCCGTGTAACGTACCTACCGAAGTTCGAGTGTTCAATATACACACCGCTTTATATTATTAAATTAATTTGTATTTATTTTGACGCTCATGTGTATTTACGTATCGTAAATGGTTTAGGTAGTATGTAACCTACGACTGACATTAGCTTAATGTGATATTTAATATTTATGACTTGTATTAAAATGTAGTTAGTTGTATCGATTTTGTATAATTCTGACAGTAGGAATACATTATTATAAATTTGTTATATTGACGGTACTTGAAATGATCAAATGTTATGGCTGAGTGACTCTTATTTATAAAGCAGTAGAGTTCACAATCACAACACAGTTTTGTGATTACAAACATCATTTCCACATTGTGCGCGCATACAGTGTAACATTTGATAATTTCTGGTAACAGTAAAATATTAATTTGCATTTAATATTATAATTTATGAAGTAATTTGGATCCGAGCCTAATCAAGTATCTGAATTATTAGTCCATTAAAATGAATGTGATAGGCAGAATGTCGATGATGTAATTAATTTACGTATATTTTTATTTTTTGGATAAATCAAATTCGAATACAAAAATATACTTTCTGATCAAAGTTTAGAAATAAGGATCAAATTAGTAATGTGTTAATCTTTTTCAAAATCTATACAGGTGTATTTATAATTATTAATTGTAATGTAATAATTTATGTTGAATGTAAATCGATGGTATGATATTGATATTGTAATACTGCGACTCTGGATAGTCGATATTTGGCGTAAAGTTGTATTTAAGGGTTCTAAATGGCTAATATAAGAACTATGCCGTTTCAATGGATGTTTCCTATATTTTCACATATAATATAAGTGAACATAGTGAAATTATAAGTTCTTATTCGGCTGTATCTTTTAACATATTATTATGCTGTCTTGATAGCCACCTAAAGAATTAGGTACCAGCGTAAAAGATAAAGATAATCACTATTTTTTTACTTTGTTCACTTTGATTACATGAGACTATTAGATTTCGAGATCAAAATACTATTATACTACTTAGTAATGTACACTTATTGTCCAAATAACTATTGTATATTAAGTTTTCTCTGAAAAACCCTCGAATCGCTATCGAAATTACAGAAATTAAAAAAAATGCAGTCCATGATAGCAGATTGCAAACCCTTACGCTTTTAAATGTAATACAATTTAAATTGTTATGTATTAAATTGTAAGCGATGTTATAATTGATGTTGAAATTGATATTTACATGAAAATTCAATTGTAATACCTACTTTAATCATATTCACTGTATTGATATCAATGTGAAAAGAAATATACGTTTACTGTGGAAAATATACTGTTTTATTTTCCCTCGTGTGTTTTGTCGTTATAGATTCGATCTCAGTACCTATTAATCACTCGGCCTTTGTATAAAACACTTAGTTTTGTAGAAACTGAACTTTGCTATATTGCCAATCATCTGACTAGACAACTTCATTGTCTTGATGAAACCTGGGTAATTTATCTAGATCTTCAGCACCAAATTTTAGGTAGGACTGCAAAAAGCAGATCGGGCTAATTTCGCAATTACAGAGAATAAAAATATGTGTGAATTTATGCATGGTATCCGGGTTATTCCCAGTTGTCCCCACCGGCATCGCCCCCACTGCGCACTGGGGGCAACTGGGAATTGGTTAAAAAAATAATTCCCAGTTGCCGCCTTGTCTCCGATTGAAGGGGGAGACTGGGTTATTTAAAAATTAAATTCCCAGTCTCCCCCACTTGAGACGCCTTACGTAAAGTACCTACAACTAGATATTTTTTCCCATGTGTAGCTAGAAGACTGGGAAATGATTTTTTAAATATTCCAGTCTCCCTCTTCAAAAAGAGAAGGCAGCAACTGGGAATTATTTTATTACAAATTCCCAGTTGCCCCCAGTGCGCAGTGGCGGCAAATGGGAATAACCCTGGTATCCTATAGCAAAGCTTAGAAATAAACCAAATATTCAGTATTTATAAAATCAAATTATATTTACTACATAAATATCACAAAATTTAACATTCTTGCTTACAGCAAACTACAATTTTTTAAACAAAATTAAATAAATAATTTGATGATAAGTCATTTGATGACGAATGTCCTTTAGTAAAATAAATCCTGTTACGACATGTAACTCCTGATAAAAACATTCCCAAACTACAAACACAATCAGCCTTTTCAATTTTCCATTCATAACAGCTATTACAGCTTCGTAAAGCTATGTTAATTGTTAGTTAGTGACAATGAAAGGTGAGATAGATAGAATATTGCAACAACGAAAATGTAAAAATTAAATTACATTTTGAAATAGAATTATAAATTAGTTATACATTTGTTCCTCATTCTAAAAAAAAATAATTACGACGATTTAGCAACAAGACAGAGATCTAAATTTTAACATGAAACACCTAATTCTAAACACGAAACTGAGATTTAGTAGACAGCTAGTTTTATATCTAGAGAAATAGCAACGCAATTTTTTATAGATTGCATAGAATATAGTGTATATAAGGTTTATTTTCGCTTGACAGCTGGTACTGGAGATTCATCGAGGATATCTTCAAGTTGTTTCACGTCGGTGACGGGTAGAGAGCATGCGTAACGCCTGCACACATACGCAGTTGGCACGTCATTGGCTTTCATCACTCGACTGAGCACTGTTAAAAAGAAGTTTTCATTTTAATCCTGCTTCAAACGTATTCCACTAGTTACAAAGCTATCAAGTATTTGTTTTATCTAAACAAAATGCATGTTACATAATTTTTATTATTATGATACGATATCATTCATATACAATGATAATAATGAATATTAAAATGATAAACTACAGTAAACAAAACTAGTGTATTTATCACATTCATGTTAATTCTCTATTTATGAGTCGTGTATGAATCTAATTTTTCTAATCTCTAAAGTTCATCTCACATATAATGACTATTAGATGATAAATAACTGTTATTATGGTCAGTACACAAAACAAATTTGGTTCTTACTGTTGTCATCTGTGTTGCCAGTAACTATCGAAAAGAATACAATATCATTAATTTATTGTAAGTGTAATGTTTTGGTGTTTTGTTAGTGTATAAAAGGTATATATAATATCTCGCAGAACCTAAATGGTTGGACCGATTTTGAAAGAAAAAGTAATTGAGACCTTAGATTTTTATATTAAGTAAATATAGAAGAGAGAAGAATGGAAGAGAAAAACATTGCACCCCGTATACTTCAGTGATCCTCTATTTCTGGAACTGTTGTCACTAGAATCTAGAATAACCCTCAAAAGAGCACCAATTTAAAGACATTAAGTTAAGTGTGACTACCAAGTATAACAAGTAGACACTAACGTATATCAGACATACCGGCGGGCGAGTCGCTGGCGGGGTCGGCGACGCACAGCACGCGGCCCGGCAGCAAGCGAGACCGCACCACGCGGATCAGCTCCAGCGTGCGAGGGTCTGTGCTGCCGCCGGAGATCAGCACCTGGACATAAATAAATTGATTTGAAATTGAACTGAAAAATTAAATACTGGTAAGTGGGCTTACAGCAATTAAAGCTCTTATAATAAACTAGCTTTTGCCCGTGACTTCGTCCGCGTGGAATAATGACTTCGGGCAGAAGTTGGGTTTTTCCCCCTTTTATACCCCTGGGGGTAGGATTAATCAAATTCCTTTTTTAGTGGATGCCTGCGTCATAACATCTACCTGCATGCCAAATTTCAGCCCGATCCGTCCAGTGGCTGTGCGTTGATAGATCACTCGCTCGTTAGATTTGCTAGAAAAGCGTAGCGTATGAGCAACAAATAAGTAAACAACGCACCTGTGTAGGAGAATCAGTATAAAACATCAATGCCGACATCATTTCAGGCAGAGAAGTCGGTGTTTCGGTGAGCCTTTTCGAGAACGCCATCAATACTTTCTTGGCCATCTCTCTTTCGCTTTCCCCGCCTTCAGCAGACGCACTCTTGTCTGTGTAGGCGGCCAGCCGCTGAAGATTGCGACATGCGACACTGTTGCCTGAAGGTTCTGCGCCGTCTTGCTCTGAAGATAAAGGTTGTATTTATTGACAGAAGCACTACAGTACCTACTTCTTTAAAAGTTTTTTTATGTCACAACTCCCAACTATGTGCACAAGCTGGAGGCCGATTTTTATTCCTAGGTCGAGCGCTAGCTGCGTTGGATTGCTATTTTTCAAACATGTCAAGGATTTAAGATTAACAACATGAAAAAACAGTGATTACACCTATTCCTGTTCACTGTTAAAATATGGTCAATGGCTGAGAGGTCTTGATAATACTATTATGTTTATTTACCTTCCTTTAACCTCAAAACAACAGAGCTGTCATCAGCTGAGCATGTAAAATAACCGCCATTGGTTGAGTCCCAAAATAGTTCGTTTTGTTTATCTTGCAGTTCACGGGCCCATTTCAGCCAACGCGAATCTAAAGATGCTTCGTATAAATCCAGTAAACCCATTATTAAAAATGCGTAGTCGTCTAAAAAGCCTCGGATAGGCTTTTCTCTGAAAAATGGCATTTATAAATATTATTTTTCAATATTACAGTTACTTTTAGTTGTATTGAAATTTATGTTAATTTAAACTTACGTCTGCGCGATTGAGCCATCCTCAGCCCTATAACATGAGTGCAATAACATCTTATTTGTTGCATCATAAAGGTGTCCCTTTATGAATTCAGTAGTTTTTATCGCATCATCAATGAAACTCTTATCTCCTAATCCTTGACCTGCCCGAGCCAAGCCTGAAATCATCAATCCATTCCAAGAGCATAACATCTTGGTATCCAAATGCGGACGAGGTCTCTTTTGACGTTCTTCATACAACACTCCAAGGCACTCAGATATAATTGAATTGAACTCATCTACAGTTATCCCAAACTTTTCAGCAGTTTCCTCCTTACTTCCATAAATTATAAGGACATTCTTTTTGGTAAGCTCATTGTGAGGATCACTTTCTGCGGAAATATTCCCGTCTTCTTCAACACTGAAGTAGTCGCAGAACACGTCCAGATATGGTGTGGAGTTTAGTGTCTTATTGCCGAGAAGAGATTTTATTTCCTCATATTCCCAAACGCAAAATGCACCTTCTCTTTTATTAGGAGCCCCAAAGTACGGATAGGAATCGGCATCTTCGGCGCTGTAATAACCACCCAATTCATGACGTAAATCTCTATTAACGTATTTAATAGTGCTACGTACAACTTCGGCAAAGAAATTGTCTTTTGTAGCGAGAAAAGCATCAGTGTACGCAATTATTAATTGTGCTTGATCATAGAGCATTTTTTCGAAATGTGGAACATGCCAATCATTATCGACGGAGTATCGAGCAAACCCATTAGACACGTGATCGTGAATGCCTCCCTTTGCTATCTTAGTCAAAGTGTAGAGACACATTTCCAAGCATTTCTTTCCCTCGGGATGTGACTTATCGCGTGCATAATAATGAAACAAGAAGTTAAATATGCAAGGCTGAGGAAACTTTGGAGCCAGCCCAAATCCACCAAAATCAGATTCATATGTAGTCATAAATCTACGAACACATTTTTCCCATGTTGCCTCTCCAGGTACTGAGTTTGTAGTTTCAGAGTCTACAATTGCAATTTTCTGCAAAGCTTCCAAAATACGAGTACTGGCATCTAAAAATTGTTTTTGATCATCCTTCCACTTCCTGGCTAATGATAGCAAGATGGACTTAAAGCCTGGTTTTCCCCAGCGGTCTTCAGGTGGAAAGTATGTGCCACCAGTTACTGGACACAAATCAGGTGTTAAAAATACTGACATTGGCCATCCACCACCGCCAGTGGTAGCCATTACAAACAGCATGTAAATCTTGTCAATATCAGGCCTCTCCTCTCTATCAACTTTAATATTGACATAATGCTCATTCATGACTCTAGCAACACCTTCGTTTTCAAACGACTCTTTCTCCATGACATGGCACCAGTGGCATGTTGAATATCCAATTGACAAGAATATGAGTTTGTTTTCCTTTTTAGCCTTGTCAAAAGCTTCTTGGCACCACGGAAACCATTCTACTGGGTTATGAGCATGTTGGAGTAAATAAGGAGATTTTTCAGTAATCAGAGCATTGGTATGTTTGGGTTTTTCACCAGTTGGCAATTCGGAATTAGATGATGATGCCATTGTAATTTTGCTGTTACTAAAACTTCTTGTTAGCTGTGGTGTGTTGTAGCCAAATGTGGAGAATCTGCAAATATCATTACAGAACTTTTTATTTATAGAATTGAGTGCATTTATAAAAAATAATCTTGACTTCACTTAAGTAAGCTTATAAGCTCTTTGATATTCACAAGTGCTTCTTTCAGACCCACACTGAATATAAGATGTTGGAATTTAAATTCGTGGAATTATGTGCCAAGTTTAGTAGGATTCCAAAAAAATCTTAGATGATAAGTAGGTATGAATAACCTGTTTAGAATATTATTGTTTCTAATAATTACATAAATACGGAACTATAGCATGCTTCTTATCTAATACTGTTTAACACCCAATTCGAATAACAAGGACAAATATGAGAATAGATAACATTGTTTACTTGCAAATGACAAATATGTTATAAATAAATTATTAATAGGTATAAAGACTTTTTTTCAACAATGAAATCAATAAATATGCAAAGGACCTACCTATATAAACTACATAACATAATCATTTACACCATCATTTCATTATAATAATGGAAAAAAATATATAAATTACCGTTACTTACTATTACAAAGAATTTTGGGGTAACCTCTTTCAGTTTTCAATCCTAATAATATGTACTTATTTTTTAGTACTTCTACAATTTTATATATCTATCAATATCACATCATCGCAAAAATACAATCAAATGGCACAACTTTTATTCCATACTGATTTTAAGCAATAATATATAAACAATGCAATTAATTTTAAGGGATATGAATAATCAAATGCATTTGACACAAAATATACTGTGACAATCAATGACATTCAAATATTTTTTTATATCAAAATTATCTAAAGAGTTTCACTCCATGGAGGTTCTTAACCATTGCAAGTAGTTACATAATATTGACATAATTGGTCTTTCGAGAACCAGTTATTGTACTTAAAGCCTAGATATGTCTCAAATGGACTCAAACCATCCATTGAATTGGTGTTATTAAGATTATAAAAGTCTTTTCTCTATATAAACTTTACATATTAGTAAACATGGCATGTAAACAAAAACAAGGTCACACATAATGTCCAAACAACATTGCAGTTTTTAAAATATCTACATTATTGAAAATATTATTAGTACGTAGATCGTTGTCATAATTATATTTTCATTTCTTTTAATAATAATATACCTTTTATGCGGTCCAAAATCGCGGTGAAAGCACACAGAATTGCCACCTATCGCCTCTTTGCTGGTGTTTTGATTCAAACTCAGGGCCTTCAATCTGTTATCACAAGATGATAAACGCCTTAGCATTAAAGCAGCGCGCCCAGTAGGCATATTCAGTTATTTGTTTTAAATTTTTCAGTTTGGATTGTGTATTACATTACTATCTTTACAATTTGAATTAATTAAATTCGTAGCACATTTTCACATAAATCCGCCTTGCTTACCTAAACACACACTCACACAGAGATAATAGACGCACACATTCTTAATCTATTGTTTACACATAACTGTCACTGTCAGACTATCTGACTTCAAAATTCAGAGCTTTCTTCGGCCGAACATGCCCACTGTGACGGTGAAGCTATGACTCAGTTTTGACATTTATTGCCCGTTTTGTAGTAAAGTCATTGTCATGTGAAGTGTCAAATCGCCGCAACCGCAAGCAAAGCAAATCAACGAAATCAAAGCAACAAGCAGGAGAAGGAAGTGAAATTTTTGTTGTTTGGATTGATTGTGTTAAATTTATCAGCGTTTAATCGTCAATATGAATTTATCAGATGAAAATGCTTTTGGAAATGGACTTCTCTATGTAGGATTTAATCAGGACCAAGGTAATAAACATGTCTACAAATTGTCATTCTTATTGTGCTATGTAGGTACAAGATAATTTTAATGTGACGATTTTGTTGTTCAGGTTGTTTTGCTTGCGGGACAGAGAATGGGTTTCGGGTTTTTAATAGTGACCCGCTTAAAGAAAAAGAACGTCAAAATTTTGCGGAAGGTGGTCTTTCATACGTGGAAATGCTATTCAGATGTAATTACATGGCATTAGTAGGAGGTGGCAAGACGCCAGTGTATCCTCCTAATAGAGTGATTATATGGGACGATTTGAAGAAAGATTCTGCAATATCCCTCGACTTCAACAGCCCTGTTAAAGCAGTGAAACTGAGAAGAGACCGCATAGTTGTTGTTCTTGGTGAGTAGACATGTTACTATCAATGTTCTTATCATAACCCTGTCTTATGTTAATGTTTGCGTTGTTACAGAAAATTTGATAAAGGTTTACACATTTACTGCTCAACCTCAGATGCTCCATGTGTTTGAAACATGCCAAAACACCCGCGGTCTTTGTGTTGTGTGTCCAAATAGCAATAATGCATTACTGGCATATCCCAGTCGCAAAACTGGACATGTACAAGTAAGGATAATATTATTATTTTCTCATTTTTAACTTAAAACACTTTATTATGTTATGACAACCCCTATCTAGTACATAACTAAGCATATATGGATAAACATGCTATAGACTTAACTGAACAATTGCCTTGAACAGGATTAACCTTAGAATCTTTAGAATAGCAAGTTGAGTTAAAATAAAACCACCACCACTTGACTGCCATCATATTTCATGCTTCCAATTTAATTTTTTAACATTGAAATACTATTTATTATGCTGTAAAGTTTCATGAAAGTATATGAAATTAAAAGTGTTAAAGAAAGTATGATACTTTCTAATTACAATATGAATTACTTTTAAATTTGCAAATTAAATGCAAAATAACACCTTTATGTTCAAAATGCATGTAGAATAATAATATTCATTATCGCAACATTTGTAAATGTATATAATATAAATACCTAGTTTGAAAAATATTATTTACCGGCATATTTCATGCTTATGTTGTTTGGGATGAAAGAATTTAGAGATCCTAAATCAGAGTTATCCTGGATAGTGATTAATTGCTACAAGTATATCGGGGAACTTCAGATTCTGATTGCTTATCAATTATGTAATGAATAAAATAAATGCTTACACTGCTTACAGTACAACTGATTAAATATAATAATATGTTTTGTAACAAACAATAGAATGAGTATTTTCTTCTACACTAAATACTAAGTTTGTATGACCCATATTTATGAATGCAAACAAAATAATGTACCTAAATGATATTAGTTTACAATATAAATATTGAGTAACCTATTAGTAATGTAAAAACATACCTATTTGTGAGAACACTATTGAATTACTCATAATTGTGTGATTAAATATACAGTGATAAGCATAAAATGCGCCAAAATCGGTGATGATTTCTTTCGTTATAATGATTATTTTATGAAGTTTTACATTAGGTACACACATTCCTTTAAACCAAGAATAGCACACAGGATATTTTTTATCCCGAAATTCCCATGGGATTCCGATTAACGCGGGTAAAACCGCAGGACATAGCTAGTAATATAATTAACAAGTGTATAATTATGTTATTCCAGTTGGTAGAACTGAGCAGTCACGCAGGCCCCAGTACAGCACCAGAAGGACACTTGATAACAGCTCACGAGGCTCCCCTTAGTTGTCTTGCGTTGAATGTTGGAGGCACAAGACTGGCGACGGCTTCCACTAAGGGCACTCTCATCAGAGTCTTTGATACTGTCACTGGACAGAAACTGGCAGAGCTCAGGCGTGGTGCTCATCAGGTAGGACAATATATTACAACAGCCTTATTAGTTGAATTTACTTAATGAAATTAGTTTCACAACACTAGTTCCATCAATAATTTCATGTGTAAATTATGAAACTAGCTAGTTTGAGTGGGGTCTGTTTTTTTTGCTTACATCTTACATACAGATGTAAGATGTAAGCAAAATCATTGTTTATTAATCTGTTAATTATATTAATTAATTTTCAATTGTTCCAGGCAATAATATACTGCATAAACTTCAACCACACCAGTACCAATCTGTGTGTCACCTCCGACCACGGCACTGTGCATGTCTTCAGCTTAGAAGATGAAAAGCTCAACAAACAGTCCAGCTTGGCAACAGTTAACTTCTTGCCGAAATACTTCTCAAGTAACTGGAGCTTCTGCAAGTTTACAATACCTAATGGACCGCCGTGTATTTGCGCGTTTGGAGTTGACAAGAGTTCCATTATTGGTAATATTTTTTATAATAACATACTTAGTATGTATGTATCCCGCTTATATTTAATCTAACTAAAAATTGGTATACAGTAGCCTAGGATATGCAAGCTCATCCTCACATCGTTTTAAAACTATGCAACTAAGCAATTGTATAATTTAAATTACTTTCTATAAAAGTATGTGTTATGGAAAACTTATTTTTGTTATGTTTGTTTCCAGTAATCTGTGCGGATGGATCCTATTACAAATACAAGTTCAATGAGAAAGGCGAGTGCACCAGAGATGTATATACACAGTTTCTGGAAACTTCTGAAGATAGGTAAACAAACTGAAACTTTGCGCTTTGGATCGAAAACAAAACAATACATTTTGTTAACAGAATGTATTTGTAAATTTTTATGAGGTTGACCCTGTTTTCATTAGAAATATATTTTGATAGTTGTATAGAAGATAAAATTAACATGGTATCTTACTTTACGTGTTATGAACATGGTATGTGTAAATTATATTTTAAAATATTAATAATGAATAAATTTAAATTTCGTTTTTAAGTATCAGTTCGTCATTAATGTCTAAAGGTTTTAGGCATCCTTAAAATGTAGTTAAAACGAGCCAACCTCATACAATATTGGATTATTCGAGATAAATACTTGTATAGTCTCAAGAATAAATTTCGAATACAAATCAAAGTCTCTGTCTTGTTAGTTAGTATACATTGTTCAGAGACCAAGGAACAAAGATAGAAAAAGTCTTTTATAAAAATAAAATGTTATTAAATTATATTAATTGTTGATTATTCATATGAATAAAATATAAGACCTTTGAAATTGAAAAGGCCTTAAGTTTTAGTATTTTGTGTATTGAATATTATGATTATTGGCAATTATATAAACTATTATTATTACCAAAGTTATTTTAATTGATCTCATGAATTCATTGTTTATGCCTGACGGTGTGGTTTTTTGCATGATAGGTCTTTAGAAATGCTGAAATTAAACTTCAGTTTTAAGAGAACTTTGAATAAAGAATGTAATATACGCGTGCGTGAGATCAAAAATCTTCACCATCGTTAACCACATTAATGTTATTTTCAAAGTTGTATGGATATGTTTTTGAAGTTTTAAATTATACTAATTTATTTTTATACAACAAATAGTGAGTTTATCATGGAAATCATCATGTAGAGTTGCTAGGTGACATACTAAGTGCAAGATAGAGGCTTTGTTTTGACCACAAAACTTTGTATAATAATACTTATTGAATAGCTGTAGGATCCCTAGAAACAAACATTTGAGATTGTTTAATAAATTTGCTTCGTGCCTACTTTGTCATATCCAATGTTTAATAATTTAGACGAACATGAAAATGTAAAATATTCCTTTACAAAATAGATATTGATTTGTGATAATATTTGTTAATCATGCAATGTCCTTGATTATAATCAATATTTTATATAATAAATTAGATACTTATATTTTTATAACGAATTTTTATTTTAGTTAAATGTAACACAATTCTTTTTCATCACCAAAACGCAGAAAGTGTGTTGTGTGTGTGGAAACAGTGGGTTTAAAGGGTAACATTCATAAGTGTTCATAATTATTTATTTTGTACCAATTTAAGAGTTAAAATTATCATTAATGAAACTATACATTTAACATTCCATCTTTAATTATTATCTCTTCAATACATCAATGAAAGTATTTCTTGGTATTTTAATATTGGCAACACTTCGCATCTTTTTTTTGCCGTCACTTTGTTGTTTCAATAGTTTTTTTCTCCTGGTAACATCTCCGCCGTACTGTAAAAGTAATAAGTCTTCTTTACAATCTAAATAAATCTTTGAAAAAGGTTTCATCAAAAACTTAAAATGCCACAAAAAAATCAAGGTTTCCAAAAAAGTTCTTCTAATAATTGAGTTGCGTTACCAATTTGGCTGTGACATCTTTTCTGTAGGCTTTTAACGTCTCTCTTGCGTATACTTTACCACCAACCATTGCTTGTATTGCTACCTGCGTTTAAAGAAAGAAACAAGCTAAAATCTTATTATAAGTTTGACGTGTCTGTGTGTGTGTATCTGTCTGTCTGTGGCATCATAGCTCCAGAACGGATGAACCGATTTCAGTTAAGTTTTTTTTTTGTATTAAAGGGGACTTACGTGCGAGTGTTCTTAGACATGTTTGATCAAAATCGGTTAACCCGTTTAAAAGTTATGGGGGTTTGAATATAATTGTGTTGGGGGTTTTTAAATTTTTAATTTAATGGTATGAATTTATCTTTGATTAAATCATTTTTACCTGAACCATTTGCCTTGGTATCATTTCCTTTAATTTTTCTGTTAACCTCCTAGCACTATATTCCAATCTACTTGTATGTACTATAGTAGACAACTCTTCTACCATAACACCATTCAAACAGATATCCATCTGTAAAAACAATAATCATTATAAATAAACAGGATTTTCTGCTGAATAAAAACTGCATACTAAGTGATTTTTGGTCTAAGTAGGGTTTGTCACTGTAGTCGTAGCATCAGTTTCTGCTGTAGTAACGTAAGTCATTGAAGTCGTAGCAACAGTAAGTATCAACCAATGTAGATGTAGCAGCTTCAGTCACTGATGTAGCTCGAGCCACTGAAGGCGTAGCGTCAATCACTGTATCGTAGCATCAGTCACAAGAATATTTTATTGAAATTAGTTGGATACCACTGTGGCTGTATAATAATTAAATAAGTAACTTACTCTTACTAAAGGACTAGGATGAAAGCCATGATCTTGGTAATCAAAACTGGCAAATCCTGATGTAATACTCTTCAAAGTATCATGGAAGTCTATGACAACTTCTGACAGCGGGAGAATGAACTGCATCATCGTCATTTGGTCGTCGACGGCGTTTGAAGGGAGAGCCACACCGCGTCGGTCTATACATAGCGTCGTTACTGAGCCGATGTATTCTACTGGTGTTATTATTGTACCTAAGAACAATAAATGTTATTCTGTACTAGCTGTGCCCCGCGGGTTTATCCGCATAGTTCCCGATCCCGTGGGAATTCCTAGGTGATATATAGCCTTTAGTACAGCTTTTCTATTATAATTAATTCCTCAATAAATAGGCTATTCTATTTTTTCTTATTAGTAGTTTAACTTAACTCATTCTTTAAATTATGGTATCTAAAATGTTACGTTAAGTAATGTGTTACCTATTACAAAAGGCTCATAATATTCTTCAATATTATTCGAGTCTGGTAGTTGAAGTGGATTTGTTATAAGTACTTCTTCTCCTTTATATTGTTTTATTAGTTTTGCTCCTTTTACTCTGAAATAATAACATTTTGTTAAACTATTATACAAGTTTCGAACTAAGTTAGGGGTCAGTTACTATAATAAGATGATGTAGTGAATGCTTACTAAATGAGTGCTAAAAATATTTTCGTTGATGGGGAGAATAAAATTAAGTACAATTTAAAAACTTACAGCATTCAGAATGCTCTAAAATTATAATAATAGCACTAGTTTTATCCGAAGTATTCACGCGCTCACTCCAAAACTTCGGAGGAATTTCTGGATAAGGAAAACCAACCTTATAATAATGTAGGATATATTATACTTACTTAATTTTATACGGTACTGAAGGTGCTGTAAGTATTGCCTCCGCTTTGTACTCTTGAAGTAACCTCTGTGTGAACACATCGAGATGTAACAGACCTAGGAAACCGACGCGCCAACCTTGACCTAAAGCTGGGCTAAAATAACAAAATAGGGATATAATAAAGGTGTAAAAAACTGTAGGACGGTCGCTTTTGAATATTGGATCGCACAGTGAATATTGGATGTTGACCCTTAGCTATCTATCTCTGTCGTCCCGCTCGACTCGCACGGATGCAATGGCGAGCGGGATGCATTATAATTTACAGAGGTTCTCTGTGAATTGGATTTAGCTTCTAATCTTTACATATTTTTTATAACCACTATTGGTCCTTGCCTGCAAAAGTTGCTGACCACTAATCTGTACCACAATAATTCATAATTTATTTAATACTAGCGGCGCCTCGCGGTTTCACTCGCGTAGTTCCCGTTTCCGTATGAATATGGGGATAAAATTATGCTAAAAACCTTACCACTGAATCACTCTATCTATTAAAACAAACCGCATCAAAATCCGTTGCGTAGTTTTAAAGATTTAATACAAAGGGACATAGGGACAGAGAAAGCGACTTTGTTTTATACTATGTAGTGAAGAAGTTTAAAATTACTTACCTAGAATCAGGCATAATAGCTACAGCAGAGTCATTCAAAGCCAGCTTTTTAATAGCATCATTGAGCATTGCATGTTGTGATTGGTCGGCTGGGAAGATGCCAGCGTACACCATGTGCTTCACTGTAGATGCTGCTATTGCATCATTAGGTTCCACTAGTTCTTTGGCTAGTAATTGGTCACCAACAGCACCCCCGCCTTTTGGTCCACAACCTATAATCGGAATATACAGGATAAAAAATTTAATATACTTTAAAACTACAAATATAATTCTCATTTACGTGAACTATGTAAATGTTCTTTTGAGAATAAAGATTCTTTAAACTTTAATCCTTATATGCCCTTGTTCAATATTGCCAAGAAATAGATTTGGTAACCATAAACAACTTATTGTCTTTGGATATTCATATTGTCTATGGTTAAATATATAATAAGAAATTCGCGACAAAAACGTTGTATATAGTTGAATTCAGTAAATGCATTATCGTATTTGCATTTCCTATTTAAGAAGTTATAGATACCAAACTAAAAATATTGAACCCAAATTAAATTGCATGCATTACATAAATAATGTTGCTATACTCACCTACCATTACAACTTGTCCAGCAACAGCCTCCTGAATAGGTTCCTCATGGGGTCTCAATAATGCTAAGTGTTTGACTAAATGCTGTTTACCATCAGATCTCCATTTAACTGCTTGTCCTACTTGTACTTTGCCTGATAGTATGTATGCAAGACATAGGACTCCTTTGTATTTGTCATGCCAAGTGTCTATAATCTGTGCTCTTAATAGTCCATTACTGTCAACAGATGGTGGAGGTATCCTTTCAATTACTTGTTCTAGCAACTCTTTGACACCCCATCCTTTCTTGGCCGATATACTCATGACACTATCAGGGTCAATTTTAAACAATGACTGTAATTGTAATTTAACATTTTCTGGTTTAGCTCTGGGTAAATCTACTTTGTTCAGTGTTGGTATTATGACTAGATTGTTTTTCTTTGCTAATGAGTGGACTGCAACTGTTTGGGCTTGTACTCCTTCATTAGCATCAACTAACATTATTACACCTTGACATGCTGTCACACTTCGTACAACCTGGAAGAGAGAACATTATTTTCTTAAAAAAGAAATATAAGTAAAGTACTTTATGGTCTGTTTCTTTCAGTTTCATGCTTCAAATACAGTATTTTATTAACATAGTTTTAATTTAAAGGAATAATTATAATCAAATCTTTGAATATCAGCAAAAATTATACAATTGTACCAAATATGTACAAACCTCGTTAGAGAAATCAACATGTCCCGGCGTGTCAATAAGGTTCAACAAATATGTTTCCCCATTGTGTTTGTAGTTGAGTGATGCTGTTACTGCTTTTACAGTGATGCCTCTCTCTCTCTCCACCTACAAATTACATAAATTAAACTTTTATCAGTTGTCTACATACACAAATAAACTAATAGAAACAAAATTTAAGCTTAATTTAGTTATGTGAAAATTAAAATGAATATACATTCAAACATGAATTTTAGTTAAATTGTAGGGTAATGTACTTACTTGTAATTGGTCCAAAACCTGTGCATTTTCACTGCCTGGTTTGATGACTCCTGTGAGCTCCAGTAATCTGTCAGCCAGAGTGCTTTTTCCATGGTCTACATGAGCAACTATACTAAAATTTCTTATTCTCCTTAATTCTATGGGTTTATCGGAGTTATCTGTACTGCTCATATGCCTTATTATCAACCTTTAATACACAAAAATATAATTAATAAATAGTGACATATTAGATAGGTTATGTTTCATTATTTTAAATTTAATAATTTTACCTTTCACCACATCTACTATAATTAAAACGACCTAAATATTTTAAACTACATAGAATCCGAACCATTGTAGAAATTAATGAATTAATTCAATATTTTTTTACAACATTTTTCAAGTCCGATTCAAGTCAGCTGCACAAAACCAAAACAAATAAATGTGTCAATGTCACTCACTCAGTCTCACGCATTGACATATAACATGGACATCGCATGTTTGACTATAGAAAAAATAGTTATAGAAGTATGAGGCTTATCGACACCAAAGTTATAAAAATATAGCCGTCTCTTTTTAACTTTCATAATTTTGCGTGAGTGAAAAAGGACAACAGTATTTTTGACAGTTACTATAATAGTCACCTGTCATTCTTAGTCTCAATGAAATACCTACTTGTGGCCGGTCGTCATATTATTTTCTCGCTATAACAAAAGGATTAATCGACCTACATAGTGATGGGCAATGAAACATCGTGACCACAGACTATAAACTATCGATATTTTAAATAAAAAGTTATTTAAAAATTTATTCAAGTACGTTTTAATTTTGGTGTTTATTTTTATTTCATAAACATTATTTACATTTTGTGCATATTTGATCTTAAATAATAGTGAGTAAGTATATAAAGTCCAATTTCTCAGATTCTCATGTAGTATACCATAAGAAACCATGGATTTGAGGTTTGCTCTTGAGAATATCTGTATTCATATTGAAATATTCGTTTAATTGAATGCCTAACGTTTGTAATTAAATAAAACCCAATTAAATGTTACATCAGTATCGATTATAGTACGAAATGTCGATAATTTCTATCGACATTTTTTATATCCCGGCAACTAGAGTATTAAGAATAAAAGTTTGATATATAGGGTGGCCCAAATAAAACGGTCAGTGGGGGGAAGTATAAAACTATAAGAGATACAAAGATTTGTTTTTAGGAACATGTCATCGATTTTAGTTAAAATAAAAATTGCATTCAAAGATTTAGAAAAATACTAATCTCACTAAGGGAATCGAACCCGGAAGTTTTGAAAAAAATATTTTTCATTATTTGTAACTAGAACGAACGGCCGTATATACAAACTACTGCATTTTGTATCTTGAAATGGTGAATTTGTGTTGAAATGGGATATTTGGCTATTTTTGGAACTTCAATGATGTCTTCGCGAGTTTTGTACCAAACTATTTCATATAAAACCAAAGCATTTTAATGAATTTAGATATTATGTTTCTTAGTAACATTTACTTACTGCTAAAGATATACACAATCCATTTCTAGTTTAAAATATTAAACATTAAATTTTTCAAAATTTCTCAAAGAGAATAATAGTTTTTTTTTCTGAATCTATGAATGCACTTTTTTTTTACTAAAATCGATGACATGGTTCCTAAGAACAAATCTTTGTATCTCTTAGGGCCGGTTTTTCAATCGTCAGATAAACAACCAGATAGCGTTTATTCGATGGATAACAGGATTCTTGATTTTTCAATAGTCAGATAGTAGTTAACTGACGAATAAAGCCTCTATCTGAGGAATAAACTTATCTGCTACTTTGTGGGCCAGATAGAGGTGTATCTGTCAGTTATCGACGGCGAACACTACGAATACTAGGATTTTCATTCATAGTTTTCATTAGTTTTGAACTGAAACGTACGCAAGACGACTTATTTTAAGTTTAAGTAGTGATTTTTCATGATGGTGTGTTTGAAACCATTGACGACTTGGCTATCGAAGAGGAACGAGAAATTCTTTATTATTTAAACCTTGAGCGGAAAACCCGCGTTTTACAAGAGAGGCCCGATCACTTTAGCAAATGGGATGAAAGTGAATTTTGGAGGAGATTTCGATTAAAAAAGGAAACCGTAGATTATTTACTTTCATTGATTAATGATAAAATAAAACAAATAAACGAAAAATTCAATTCAATCAATTGAAAGAATTTTGAGATTGTCAAAGTCAAAGTTTTGAGATTGTCAAAATATCAAACTAAATTCTGTCTTTGTCTAACGCACATAAGATTGCATATATGTATCTCGCTCGCACTAGCTAGTGTGAAGTCAGCAACAAAATAATCATAGATAACTATTCGCTAGATAATTTTTAAATGAAAAATTCAAAATAATTATTCCTCTGATAAACAGTCTAATAACTTTATTCCTCGAATAGTTATTCGGCCTTTTATCTGACGATTGAAAAATCGGCCCTTATAGTTTTATACTTCCCCTTACTGAGCGTTCTATTTGGGCCACCCTGTATGTCACAATGATCAAGCTATATTTTACAAACTATCTATAATGTTCTTTTACAGTAAGACCTATGTATAAAACTTAAAATTAATCAAATTAAGAAAACATACTTACAATCTATTATCGATGTTATTTTTCAGACATATCGATAGGGACTGCACTATTAGCCGCCATTTTATGCTCTCAGTAAAGTATAGGTATACACGTTTTTTTCGTAGGTATGCCCCGTCCATGTTATATGTCAATGGTCTCACGTCATATTGAAAAAATTGTCTGTTGAATGAGTACAAATTAAAACTCTATCTTTTTAAAATAAGGTTTATTTTATTTTGGTTCATGTCTATAGAGGGTAGAACATTCATGCTACAAGGCATGAATGTTGGCAAGCCATGTGAAACACACATTAGTTGTAACGTGTCTTTGTCTAAATTAACACACGGTATACTGGGGGCATTAAGGAACGTTACGTATTATGTACGTAAGTCGCGTGCGGGTAAGCCACTCGGATGTTCAGGCCGCCACCCGCCGTCACTTGCAATTAGCGCCCGCAGAGCATCATTTCAGTTAGACCTGTCTATCATTCGAATGCAGTTAAGAGCATTGGCAGTGGTTCACAGTCATACCGGTATGCACTGTTATTTTAACAAGACCTCGTTTATCCTACTAATATTATAAATGCGAAAGTTTGTATGTATGGATGTTTGTTACTCTTTCACGCAAAAACTATTGAATGGATTTTAATGAAACTTTACAATAATCTTGCTTATACATCAGAATAACACATAGGATACTTTTTATCCCAAAATTCCCACGGGAACGGGAACTACGCGGGTGAAGCCGCGGGGCGCTGCTAGTTTTTATATATTTTTTTTTTTATCACAATATTCAGAATAATCGATAAATTAAACATCGCAATTGCATAGCATAAGGTAACGTTAATTAACAGTGTACTAGGTGGTGTGGTAGAATATAAAAAATTAATACCCAAACTACGATACCTACGGTAAAATATTAAATTGACGCTATATTTAACCAAATCTGCAATATAAATTGTATATTACATACTTGGAATATATGGGCCAAAATCACCAAGGTGGCGAATTCCAAATTCTATTTTTTGATAAATTGACCTAGCAGCTATTACTTTCATGATCAGCCTAAATGATCACTACACTTATCTTTTAACAATATTTACGTTGGCAGAGCATATAATTGATTACTACTCTTGTAATTTTATTTTTAAAGTGAGCTATCACTGAAAAATATCATTCCGGGAACGTTTTTGTAAGGTTTATAATAATATTAAAATATTACACAAAGATTTATTTTTTACCTTGTTTAATAGCGTATATATGTTATTTATTAATAGAAATTAAAGAAATTGTATGAAATTGCCAACAAAGATGTTAAATAGCAAAATATAGTGTAAATGGACCTATTGTGACAATTTCTTTGTCTAAAGTATCTAAATATGAGAAATATCGCTGTCTTATATATGAATTGACATGATATAGATATAAAAAGTTTGCCTTATTTTATTATTACCAGGGCCCTTTTTTAATATCTAGAATAATAAATTTATTATCTATGATTTTAGTGATGTTCCCGGAAATGATGAGGTGTTCTCGGAATGATGCGTGTGTTCCCTAAATGACGATATAGATACAATTTAGGTTTTTGTAATAATAAGCAATGTGTAACGTCTTACTTATTTATTCATTTTGGCATAAGAGTTCTTAATTAACAAAAAAGGAACTTCAATTACTTCACAGTCTTTTCATTTGCTGTACACAGCCGATTAGATATTCTTAGTAATCATATTAAACTATCATTATGATGGTCTATAATCATCATAATCAAACCATCTAAACATACTTATTCTTTTGTAGTTAGATAAACTTTAAAAACAAAACAAGCACTCTAATATTAAATAAACACAAGAATATAATATAATATAAAATCAAAAGAAACAAACATTAGGATTTTTCATAAACATCAATATCAGTATCAAAGTAATAATACTCTCTTTTATATTCTTTTTTCAGAAATGGCGTTGAAATAATACTTATTATTTGCTCAAATGCAACATAGGATACATCTCTCGGATCTAATTTAAATTTTTTAGCATTATTACACACCGAATTCAAGAATGTAACCAGAATTTCTCCATCATCTTCAACACCTGTCTTACAGGTGGCAACATATCTGTAATTTACAGCTTTCTTTTGCGTAGGTACTTTAACTAAAACAAAGGTTCCAGGGGATATTAAATTTGGGTGTACATTTTCCTTGTCTTGATTGTAAGATGTACCAGCTTCAACAGTAATTGATTTTTGCGCAATCTGTTGACGAAGAGAAATTGACATCAAATCTTCCTCATCATCGGAAGCTGATGAGTAAATGGTTTTGTAAATGCTCCTTTTCTTCAATTGCAGCAAATCTTGTACATTAATTGTATCTATTGGCTCTTTTAGTTCTGGAGACTTTATTGACTGTATTCCCTGGTTTTTTGGTTCCGAGTTCGGATATAAACTGCCAGATAATACTGACATTCTTAGTTGCTTTTCAAAACGGTCGTATCGGTATGTTTTAATTGTAACTTCCGGTCCTCTTTGCCATGTAATTTTTGTAATATTCATGATACCTGGTATGGCATCTATGATTTTCGGAACCAAGTCTTTCGCTCTAGAAATGTCATCATGAGGAATCTCTTTTACCAGTATAGTAGACTCCTTAAACAAATTCACTAAGTCTGAGGATGTTTTAATATCTAGTCCCATTAACACATGCCTATCGGCAGTCCTTTTAAGAGTACCACCTACGCCATCCATGGGTCCTTTGCCATGGCCAGGTTCACTGTATGTCCAAGTTGCTTTTGTTATCTGTGAGAATTCCTGTATTAATGTTTG
Source organism: Timandra comae (assembly GCA_958496195.1). Classification (NCBI taxonomy): domain Eukaryota; kingdom Metazoa; phylum Arthropoda; class Insecta; order Lepidoptera; family Geometridae; genus Timandra; species Timandra comae. Next base: position 6,542,406 of record OY292363.1, read on the forward strand.
TAGCCAGAGATGTACGTTAGTTCGGTTACGGTATTGTGATGTTGGTCCATCAGAGTAGATATGAATGGTGTTAATATGTTTATTTTCCAATATTATTTGTAGGATCGGTTTCATATGAGCCCATACTGCATGGGCTTGATGATCCAAATTTTCACTCACGGTAGCAAATGATTTGGATTGTAAACCATTGTCAACGTTTCGTGTATAATATACACCTGTATGAATAGACAATTGATTTTTTGCAAAATGTGTCGACTGGATTTCAGTTGCGTATTTAGTTGTATAATTCTCCGAAAAATCTATCTGTATCATTACTTCTTCGTCAGTTAAATTTTCTTTCATCTCCTTTTTCAGTTTGTTATAACTATAAATGCCATACAGATGAGTTTTCATAACTGGAATATCTTCAATAAAAGCAGTTTTTAATTCATTCATTGTACATGAAATTGCAACCTTTTTTGTGATCTTGAACTTCTTATTCTCGCCTTTTACAATTTTTTCTTCAGTAACAGACTTCCATTGAAAATATGTCACAGAATCTGCATTATCAGCTGACTCAAGCTGCGGATTTTTACATGTACCACACAAACCATTCATGCAGTCATAAGATGTTATGTCGCAACTATAATCCTCGATGGTTCTCTCTACACTCGTGTGATTAATACATTGTTGTAAGTTTTTTAATTTGTTCAGTTTAAATTCGAAGTTTTCGTGTTTAACACATAAACAAGTTTCTCTGTCTCTGAATGTTGGAGCTACCACCCAAAACGGTTTTGCTCTTAATAATGTTGCATAAGGTAAATTTATTCCAGTCTCTTCAACGAATTTTGACGTCAGTTCTTTAACTGTGAATAAAAGGAGGCGTTTTTGCTTCTTAATACCGTTTCTCTTCACAAAATCTCTCTTGCCTGGGCACATCCTGCTGACATCATCTCTTTGGAAGAAATATTTTACTTTTTCACGAACTTCCACAGTCAAAACAACCTCACGAACTTTAGTATCAGACTTCAGAATCGATGTACTAGTTCTCTCTTTTGGCAAAAATGATTTTGCCTTATGAAGCAACTTATATTTCCGTAACAAGTCACCGCTAACACATTTTTGGAAGACTTCCCTCTCTTTGGAATTTTTTCTTAAAGTACAGCCCTTTTCTTTTAATTGCGTAGTCAGAACTTCGTTAAATAAGAGATTCTTGCGCACTTCAGGAGGCACGTCGACATTTTTAATCATTTCGTCAACTTTGCTGTTAGGAGTTGTTGGTACCTGAACTTTTTCCTGTTCTCTTTTTTCTTTTCTTCTTAGTCTTTTCTTTAAAGTTTCATATTTACGTTTTATGTCAGCAATTGTCTTCTCTTGTTTTTTTATTTTACGGTATGCTTTGGCTCTATCCTTCCGAACAATTTTTCTTCCCACTGTTCTTCTTACTAAAGGCCGTGCTCCAGCTAACTCATCATCAGAATGGGGCGGAGTATTGTCCACTATAACCGATACTGCCTTCTTCTTTGCTCTGTATTTTTTTGAAGCTTCTTTCCAAATTTTTCTCTGCTTTCGCTTTTCCCTCTCAGTCATCTCATCAATATTTTTAACTTTCTTTTCAGCTTTTTTTTTCTGATAATACGCTCTATCTTTAGCTCTTTTTATTTCTCTCTCTTCCTGCGTCATCTTATTTAAAAATTTCCTTTTCCTGGCATTTGCTTTCTCTCTTTGTCGCAAGTAAGCCGAACTATTTTTTTTTACTTGCTTTTTCGGAATTTTTTTATTTTTTTCAGCCACAGGAGACTCCATATTGCTAAAAAAAGAATAAACATATATTAAAAAATATATTAGCACAACATCCACTGAATTAACAAACTAATAACTAACCAAAAGTTATAATAACAGGGCGTATTTATTTAAAAAGTCATTTCGGGAACGTGATCATCATTTCGAGAACGCTGCATCAAGTCCGGGAACAGTCCCGAAATGACCGTTCCCGAAATGACTTTTTTAAATAAACGCGCATTTTTTAGATGGCAGCCATCTTTGACATCATGTTTAGCTTTGATATTGTAAAATATTTGAGGTTACTAATTGGTTTAAAACACTACAAAACGTATTTATTTAATAATTCAAGTTGAGAAACGCATTCCCGGTATGATGACGTATTGATGTACGCTCTTTATATATTGAACTGAAAGATACTTACCACTTATTTTCAATTGTTTTGGCGAAAACACTCTCGACACTCCGTTTGTTTACATCGTTCACATCACTGTACCATAGACAACTAAAGGTTACGTTCAAAAACAGAAATTTTACCGAAAATCAAAGTTGCGTTCACTGAAATGACGCTTACATTACCGGACACAATATTTTCAATTGATTTTCTTTAATTTATTTTCTTTCTTTAATAATAACAATAAATAATTGATATAAGATACAATTGTAGGCCATTGAGTAAGAAAAACTTTTCACTTTATTTTACTTTATGAATATTTCCAAAGTTAGTTTCTGATGATTGCTATTATGGACGCGTTCCCGAAATGATTTTTTATAGGTAATTATTAAAATAATAATGAATGTGCTTTACTTTTCCTGTATAAAATATTATGTACAGTTAATATGAACAGAGTTAAGTAATATTTACAATAATGATTTGCTTTAATAAACTAAATTTTATCATTTATTTGCTGGCAAAGCTAATTCTCCACCTTGGTGATTTTGACCCATATGTACAAGGCAAAAGTACCTACAGCAAAATAAAAAAGCAAAAAAAGGCGTGCTTGGAATTTGGAGGTCTTGTATCAAATGCCACAGAATGTAATAAAAAATGAGTGAATCCTTGGAATGAGGGATGAAAAAAGATAGACGATAATTATTTAGTCACATCTTATCATTCATTCATTCACTCAAGTGAGAAAGAAAAAAATCCTCATGTGCGTGTAGAACTGGACTTTTGTACTAGATTTAATTATTTTTTCCAATTAAATAGGTATATTGTTTTACAAAATTTATACTAGTTAAACAAATAGTGAAGTGACTGCTATAATGTTACACTAAAAACTTTTAAAACTTATAGATAGTTCGTCCCAAGTTTGCATCTTATTTCACATTAGTACTGCGTCTATCTCAATATGGCCGTCCTGAAACGAATGGGTGGTCAATGATATTGTTGTGATTTTAAGTATGTACAATACCAAAATGGAGCTACGCGTTGGAAATAAATATCGTTTGGGTCGCAAAATTGGTTCAGGATCTTTCGGAGACATCTACCTGGGTAAGAAGTTTCAAAGATTTTTGTAAACAAAGAAATATGGTGACTTGTGTATAGGCCAGCTGCACTTATTTATTTCTTACCCAGTTTTTGTAAGCCTTTTTGTTCTATTACTCGAACTTTGCTGATGTTTCAAATAAAAGTTCAAAATGGTGTATGTTTAATCATTGTTAAGAAATATATTGCTGATTCTGTCGTGGTGTTGAACTCAACATTAGTTTTGTAATCAATTAATTAAATGTTTGACTTCTTCTTTTTGAATGTTTGCCTATAATTTAACTTATATTTCCAGGAACAAACATTGTAACTAAAGAAGAGGTAGCCATCAAATTAGAATGCATAAAGACAAGACACCCACAGTTACACATAGAAAGTAAATTTTACAAACTTATGCAAGGAGGTGGTGAGTATTTTGAACTAAACTTATTTGTCTCACAATTTTTTGAAATAAATACAATACCTATCTATGTTACTAATCACTGTTCTATATTCTACCAGTTGGTATCCCAGCAATAAAATGGTGTGGCTCAGAAGGAGACTACAATGTAATGGTGATGGAACTGCTCGGCCCTTCATTGGAAGATTTGTTCAACTTCTGTTCACGTCGGTTCTCTCTAAAGACTGTGCTGCTCTTAGCAGATCAATTAATAACTCGTATTGAAGATATTCACTACAGAAATTTCATTCATAGGTGAGTATTCAAGGGCAAATAAATGTATTCTAATTAAAGCAAACCAAAGTTTGTCTATTGTCATTTGTTCCATAAACGAAAATAGTTTTTTTTTGTGTGGTAGGTCATGCATGAAACTGACTGATCTATTACAGTGCCTGTGTTAGGAAAGCTGGTATTTGACTTAAACTATGTAGGTATGACTTAAACAAGGTAGGTATTTACTGTTTGAATGGAACGTAAGATTCCATGACCTTTTGAACCTTTCAAAAACTCAGATTTTTTCAACTTGAAATTACAACTTAGTTTATAATTATAATCTTTTGAATGAAATTAGCATTTGAAATACTAAAAATAGTAATCCTTAGCAATTTTAATGTCAATCAATAGCAGTGAAAGAGAAATCAACAAACTTAAACTATTTGTTGAAAAATTTAATTGGAAATAGATGTGTTATATAGATATTGCCTACCAACATAAACTGCCTGTTATTATGATTGACGTAGGTCTTGGAGGGTTATTGATAACTACCTGTTTACAGTAATAATTTTCTCGACCGGCTTTATCAGTTGTCAATACAACATTGTGTACAGAATTATGTATACTTACTAGATTTTATTCAAATGTTTTATATCTGTTTGTGTAATATTGTTTTGTAATATTATTTATGTAATCAACATCATCATGAGATCGAAGATGTCCACTGTCCTAAGGCCTTCCCTTTAGAGTACCACAATGCTATTAAAATACATATTGTACCGGCTTCTCTTAAATGTTGTTAGATTGAACTACTGAATGGCGTAGGCCTACTATGGGACGACAATTGATCGTGGTTATCCACTCAAGAACATTATTCCTCGTAAGTTCCATCTTACCTAATGATTGAATACATAAGTAATGAATTGTAATTCATTCTACAGAGACATCAAACCTGACAACTTCCTCATGGGATTAGGTAAAAAAGGCAATTTAGTGTACATAATAGATTTTGGATTGGCTAAGAAGTACAAAGACCCGCGCACACTGCAACATATCCCTTATAGAGAAAACAAGAACCTTACAGGTAAATATGTAAATAAATACTTACATAAGTAATACCTATTATAATAAATACTGCATATCATGATTGAGAGATCTCTTTCGTATGATCTCGCCCTGTGGTAAGACCTTACAGGCTGCAATGAATATTTATTTATTCTTTAGATTTCTACAACATAATCTACATACATATCTACATTAATATTAATGCAAGAGCAAGGTCATGTATATCTGTACTGAATCAGTTCTGAAACTTCTAGGCCAATTTCATTTTACCAACAGTATGCCATGAATTTGGGTGAAACAAAGCGGCATGGCTATAATTTATGAAGAGTTCATTATTATGTAAAATCTTACTGAAAACCTTTTGCATTCATCCAATTACAATAACATTCATGAAATTCAGTAGGTCACATATTTAGGCAAATAATTCTATCACAAGAATTTTAATTATTTTAATAGAACAATTATAAAAGGACAACAATTGTTGATATATCAATAAATGGCTTAGATCATTATCAAGATGTTTCTTATAGAAAAAATATTTTACTTTCAAAATTGAGGACAAAACCTAATAAGATATTCACTTTTGAAAACCTTTTGTAACTATGAATATGTAATTGATAAGTATTTGAGTTATGAATTGAGTATTATCAAAATAGAATGTTCGCATTTAGACTTAACTAGCTGTTCCTCGCGTTTTGATTACAATCGCCTACAGCTTCTCGTAAACGGGCTATCTTAGAGAGATAAGAATTCTCCAAATGAGATACTAGTTCCTGAGATTAACGCGTTCAAGTTCAAATTCTCTTTAAAATATTAGTAGACTTTTTCTCTAAGAAGTTGTTGAATACACAGTAATTTCATATATGTTTATTTATATTTCCTTTGTAATTAATTTCAGGTACTGCTAGATATGCATCAATAAATACCCATTTAGGCATTGAACAGTCCCGTCGTGACGATCTTGAGTCCTTGGGCTATGTGCTCATGTATTTCAACCGCGGTAGTTTGCCCTGGCAGGGCTTAAAAGCGGCTACCAAGCGTCAGAAATACGAAAGAATATCAGAGAAGAAATTATCCACACCCTTTGACGAACTTTGCAAGGTAAATATTACTTTATTCGACATACATAAGATTCTTTGAGGCCCAATCTGAATAAATTATTTTATCATTTACATTACAAAAAGGTTAAATGTAGATTTTTATACAATGGACTAAAAAGAAATCTAATTTCAATGTATTGTCGCCTACATCTACATATAAAATTTTTATACAAAACCGAAATCTGAGACCAAAGCATTATTTAATGTGAAGTAAACATATTATATCTTTGTTATTATTATTCCTATTTTTTTCTTTAAACTATTGACACGGAAAGTATTTTAAGATAACGAATGAATCGGCGCGTATAAATTCACGTGTTTTTAAATAGTCTGATTCAGATTGGAGTAAACAAATACGACGATAATTTTGTTATGTACTATTTTTTAAGAATAATATTATTTCGTTGTTTATTAAACAAATTGAATCAATAGTCTCTGTATAGTAATATAATGTTTTGTTTCTAGAATCACCCGATCGAGTTTCAACTGTACCTTAAATACTGCCGGCGGCTGCGTTTTGAGGAGAGACCTGACTACAGCCACCTTCGTCAACTGTTCCGTACATTATTCCATCGACAAGGGTTCACATATGATTACGTTTTCGATTGGAATATGCTTAAATTTGGTACCGTCAAACCTTACAACTTTGCCCGCTTTTTTGCTTATTTTTAACATAACTCAAAAACTATAGACTTGATTTTAAAATTGAGTATACAGTTATTTAAGGCTAATTTAAAGTAATAATTCTTTAAAACTTAAATAAGTTTATCTTAGATTTAAAGCATCAAAATATACGGTTAAAGAGGTGGGCAACTTTATCTGCCATTCCTTACAACTTTGCCCACCCTCAAAATCTCAGCAACATTAAGCACTATTGCTTTGAAAATAAAATATGTAACGAATAATGGTGCAAAGATGTAAACCATCTTGAAAACAGACAAAAATATTTTTTTTTTATTTATATATTGAGGTGGGCAATGTTGGAATACCTTCCAAAGCTATTTTTATACAAAAGACGCCAAGTGCTAGGGTTGCTGCGAAATAAAAATCAGGTATGTTTTATTCGTACGAATTATTTTTATTAGTAATTAACAAACCTAAGCGACGCTTACACTATTAATTATAATTATGAATAAACAATAATACTCGTTTTCCAACTTCTTAACCTTTGGATAATTAGAGATCACATTTTTAGAGATACTTATTTTAATAATCATTAAACGGATTTACATACAAACTTAACAATGTAGCAATAAATCATCTGAAGTTGTTTTAACGGTTGAAAAATACTTTCCAAAACAGGCAATTCAAAAGATACCTACCAAATTAAACTTTGAAATTACGGTTTTAAGAAAACACAAAAATAATACAATACCTGAATCAAAAACAAAAGTTTCCAAATTAAATATCCTATGGATATTTAGTGTCCAAGAGCGCTGCTCCGGTTTCTTAACAAGTTTTAATTTGTTTTGCGTCAATGAAAGTCTCAGGGAGCCTTTTTATATTTTAATTAAACAATAAAGGACTCCCAGCGTCATCTATTGGCACCGAAAGGAACAAAACTTATAAACAAATCTAAGCGGCGCTTATACAGCTGGAGATCACTATTAATTATAATTATGAATGAAAAAAAAATACATGTTATCCAACTTCTTAACCTTTGGATAATTAGAGATCACTTTTTTAGAGATACTTATTTTAATAATTAATAAACGGATTTACATATAAACTTAACAAAGTAGCAATAAATCATCTGAAGTTATTTTAACGTCTAAACGATACTTTCCAAAACAAGCAATTCAAAAGCTACCTTATTTTTGCTATTTTTAAGCTACCTAACATTGAAATAACATTTTTAAGAAAAAACAAAATTATATAATGTCTAAATCAAAAACTCAAAACGAACATTTTTGAAAAGCCCAATGTGTTGCTTAGTTGGACCAATCTATTAAAATATTGCTATTGTATCCTACAGTAAAAACGTAAAATATTTAGATATAAGCATAACACTATTAGGCTATGTACAAGTAGGTACCTAGGTACTTGTTCAAAATATTCCAAAAATATTTTAAATTCAAATATACAATACGCCAAAAAATTACAATCAAAAATACAACAATTTAACTTTTAAATTCGTAGGCTTAATCAACAAGGACATCTATGTCATTGGTTATAAACAAGCAAGCAAGTCATTGGTTATAAACAGTCGTAAATTATATGTACTTATGTGATTTATTGAATGTTGTAATCACATAAATTTATGTTAAAAATTATTTGTCCGCGCCGAGAAATATTTGGTTTAGGTAAAATCAGAAGTATATCATCAGGGTGGTTCATTTCGCATACATCATCTATGTCTGGGTAAGTAAAAACGAATCCTTTTGAATTTTTTGAATTTTTAACTTTCCTTAAAAATTTGACTGTAGGAATATTGTTACTCACGCTTAAAATGCGTCCGACATAGTGTTTCAGACTCTTCTTCGTTGCAAACTTGGCAACAATCCAATCATCTTTATGGTAGTTATTATCTGCGCAGTATAGAATGTCGCTGCACCCAAATGGTACAACAACATCTGATTCTGGATCCATATTTTCTTTCCCGTTTTGTTCTTCATAAAAAGCCGTGAGATATTCATCAAATGTTCCATCAAATGAATCTTCTGTGTTTGCTATGCTCATAGTATCTGAAATTTCGGAGCTTGTTTCTATTTTAAAGTTTCTCTTCTTTTTTACAGCCCTCTTCTTTGATTTTGCCTTTTCTTCACGCTTGGTTACCTTATTGCTTACTTCTGGTCTTTCTTTACTTGCAGTACCATCTTTTGTAAACTTTGTTTTTGTCACTTTCTTCTGAACTCTTTGACTCTCTGAATTTTTAGAATCATTTTGTTTACGTTTTCTTGTTGCGTCAATTGATGTACTCGGTTCATCATTAGTATTTTTTTCATAAATATTAACTTCATGTTTTAATCCTTTTCGTTTTTTCACAGGAGCTAATTTCATCTGCAGAGCTGAATGTCTTATAATGTCTACTCCGCTTAGAAGTTTTTTAATTTTGTTTACTTTTTCGGGACATGTTATCTTGTTGTAAGCATTTACCTTTTCATTAGAGATTATTAATTTTTTTGACAGACAGTTTTTAGACTTTTGGCTATCCGATATTGTACCTGGTTTTAAACATGACGGTACATCATTTTCAGTATTTGCCCTAAATGACATGTTTTGAACGTCTTTTTTCTTAGAAAATTTACTTAATATGCATACATTTGATGACTGATCAAAAATTTCTTGTATGGCGGAGCCCAAAAGATTGTTGATATTTTTCGTACAAAGGACAGACAAACTTGGTGGAGCCAAACTTGGTGGAGCTGTTGGTCTTCCTTGAAAAGATGATTTTACAATTTCTCCTGTAACTTCGTCCAAAAAACTCATTTCATTATTTTGGTCTGGTTTTATAATACTCATGGTTTCATCGTCTGACAGGTAAACACCGATTTCATTGTAGTTCTTTTTAAACTCTTTGTTTGTAACTTCTGTGTTGTGATGCTCGGTAATGTCTTTAAAGTTGAGAAGTTGGGTTACGACATCTTGCCCAAAAAAGTGATCGACTAAATAGTTTTCTTCTGGAAAAATATCAGAACAGTTGTTATGATCAGTGCTATTTACCATTTTACCATCACTTGCACCATCACTTGGTATGAATTCGTTAGCGTCAATGAGTTGCGACAACTCTTGTTCATTGTCATTCTTTTTCTTTTGTTTTTTTTTGTTTTTTTTCACTCCCGTATTCTTTTTTTTCTGTGATTTCTTATTTGCAACAGCTGCTTCTTTCTCTCTTAGAATTTGATAGAAATCATCAATCGTTACTGATTTTCCAGGTTCCATGGTCACTTTTTTATTACGACTTACAGAGACTGGCTTCGGTTGTCGCACATTTTTTAAATAATCCAGTAATGTAGAATCTATACTATAATTTCCAATATTGTCAGCAAACTCAGGAATTTTCTGAAGAACTTGACGTGGGTTTAATGGAAATATTCCGGCGGCTTTGAACCCACTTTGGATAATTTTGGCCTCTTTCAGTTTTATACTATTAATCAAATTTGTCAACATTTTTGGAAAATGATTTTTATTTAAAGCAGTTTGATTAGGATTTTCCATTTTGTATTCAAGTAGGACTTTTCGCCAAGCCTTTTTTAGGGGAGCAAAAAAAGCTACATCAAGAGGCTGTGTAAGATGTGTGGAGTTCGTAGGTATAAATACGAAAGATATATTGTGTTCCTCGCAAAGCTTAATAACGGTGACGTTGAGATGACTGGATAGATTGTCACATATAACCACCTTTTTTCCAGGTAAACTGTCTGCCCATGGTACGACAACTGTCTTAAAATATTCTTCAAAAGTGGCGGAATCGAACCATCCTGACGTTGTTCGATTATAGCGCGTATCTCGAGGGCCTCCAGAAATCCATTCAGAATAAAGACATTCAGCTTTGTACACTACATAAGTAGGTAAAACTTGGCCAGCAGCTGTTGCTGTAAACATCAATGAAATAGCACCTTTTGTGGAATTCAAAACCCGCTCAGGATATTTAATTCCTCTTCTAAAAATGCATTTGGATACGCCCGGATCATCGCTCAAATTGGTTTCATCCAAATTTAATATATGTGTTGAAGGAATATCTTTGAGTGTTTCTTCCAAATTGTTGAAATATTCAAGGAATTCGTCCACTGTTTTTTCCGCTCTAGCCAATTTTATATTTTGACAGCTTCTCGTTGTCAGTTTTGATTCATGCCTTTCCATGAAACATTCTACCCATTGCTTTCCGGGAGGTTGATTGTTAAAGATTTCGTCACGACCATTTTTTTTTAAATAATCATGGACTACCAGCCTTAAATCCAGCTTCGTTAGAGGACAACCAAAGTCCGCTGCTGCAACTATAACTTTAACAATATTTTCCTCTTCTTCCTCGGATAACAATGTAGGTTTCCCTACATTTTTTGGGTGAATCTCTTTTTGTTTGTTTAATAACGTACGCCGCGGTATGCCGAACTGGCGTTCGGCTTCTCTTGAAGACATTTTTTTTTCTTTTATATATTGTACCGCCAAGTCCAACATCTCTTCTGAGTAGTTTTTGTACGGTCGTGCACCTACACGTCTTCGGCTTTTTTTTCTCCTTGGTTTGGCCATCCTGTAGGTAAAAAAAACTAAGTAGGGACATTTATTTTCATTTTGTGTAATGTAAAAAGCAAATAGGTAGTTGGTTTATAAGTGTTTGTGTTTGTAATGCATCTAAAATGACCCACGATACAAGGGAAATGTAAAGCTAAGTAAGGGACCATCACCACTTAAATCACCTATTCGTTAAATTATGTGTGCCTTTTATATTTTTAGTAAAATAATTTATTTTTCAACCACTCGGATGAAAAATACCTAATCTGTCTTCCGCCAAGATCTTATCTAGGAATACTTTTACTTAGCTTACATTCACATAATAAAGTGTTTGAACTAGCAGACCTGCCAAATACTTTTTGGTTAGGTATATTGTCCCACTACTGGGCAAAGGCCTCCTTACCACTCCTTACGATCTACTAAAGAGTTGTCATAAAATTAGTAAAACCTAAGCGCAGCGCCACCTATTGAGTCCAGTTACGAATCTAAGCCATCAAAGGTAAGTACAAATATGACTCACAATATTTACCTAGAATAAAAAATTATAAACCTTATCTGTATTTATATATTTTCCAGATTGAAAAAGTGACAACCCTAACACCATTTTTAAGGTGGGCAATGTTGCAAACTCTTTGCTACACAGTTGCTTACAACTTTGCCCACTTGAATTTTTTCGTAATAAAGACAGCTAAAACGGTAAAACCAGAACAAAATTAATCGCTATTCAATCAGTTATGAGCACAATAATTTAAACTCACCTCCAATAATTCTTTTGGATTCAGCACGGTTCAACACGAACAACAAATTTGGCACCACCTGCGTAGACGTCTACTTTAACAACTGCTGACAGTCAACTGAGTGAAGTTAGGAACACAACGGATAATTTGTGTTGCCATGTATATGTCAGAGATTGCACGAAATGTTGAAAAATGATGCCATTAAAAAAAATGAATGGGCTACAACTACTTTTAGTTAATTTTTGGTTTTGGGCAAAGTTGTATTCCGAGGGCAATGTTGTAAGGTTCTACGGTATGTTGTTTAACCAGTTAAACTCATTTTCGTGCTTATCTAACTCTATGGGTTAAGATTAAAGATCATATACGAAAAACAGAAATTTATTGCGTAATTATTTCGTATAATATTTTGATATTAATAACAAGGCCTCCTGTATAAATAAATGGGTTGCAAAACGTTTATAACTTCCGAGCAAGTCAACCCACGGGAAATAGTGTACAAGAAACATGAATTGTCTCTGGCACTTGAATATAAATTGGTACCTATTCGTCATTTAACTTTCAAAGCACATATATATACAACACACGGCCCTAATTTGGTTTTGGAATATCAATGATGGGTTAACGTTAGTTTTCTTATATGAGTATTGAGTAGTTATTATGTGTGTGGAATGAATAAACTTCGCATAATAAATATGATTGATTAATGATAATTTGTACTTAGGAGGGCCTCGCGGTAACTACCAGTCGACCGGGAACGACCGCGCGCTCAGACGTCACGAAACTAACCAGGAACAAGAAACAAGTAAGTGACATCCAAATACATATTATATCTTTCAAATAAAAAGAAATATTTACTTTAGTAGAACTGACATAAAAAAAATTACACTTTGTGTTCTGGTCGTATGTTAAAACAGGACTCTAAAACATAATGAAATTAATCATAATCTGTTCCAAAGTTTTGTTGCTCATAAAAGATGCTTTTTTGTATGCCCATTGTCTTTTAATTACACAGTGTTTTTGATTAACAATTTGAATAATCTTTTTCCAGCGGCGGGAGCGGCGGGCCAGCCGAGCACCACGGCGGCCGCCATATCGGAGTGGCGGTGAGAAGCCTCCGCCGTCCCAGTGATACACACACGACACTAAAACACTTATTGTGACCCGCATGTTACGTTCCACGGAACAAACGTACAATGAACTCGGTATATCCATATGTAATGACGGTGTACAACTGCGACCTTGTCCAGTTGATTCGGTAGGAATTGAAGTGAGACGGTGGACGTCGGTTAAAACTATTTTGTATGCATTCATGTTAACGTTCATACATGTTATTGTAAATTATTTAATTATAGTATAAGCTGATGGTGAGTAGGCCTCGCAATTCAATGTGATTCGTTCGTGTAGACGTAACGCTGACTAAACAAGGCCTACCCATGCACCTTACGTACTTTATGCTCAGTTATATTTAGATGTGGAATATTTGTTTGTATCAAAGTTCGACAATTTAGACAGTTATTTGTGTTGTACATTAATGTAATCCTAAATTAACTTTTAAAATTATCATATTTTGCTATTTGATAGATATAATAACTTTTAAATGTTCGTTATCTATCACTAGCTTTGCCTTGCGGGTTTACCCGAGTAATTGCCAATATTCGGCTCTATTTAGAGAAGATAATAATTTGTTCCTCCAGTTTATTTTGAACTACCGTACCGATTTTCATGCCAATCGGTACAGTATTTCAGAATAATAAACTTTGTAGGTGCCTTAGTTGGTTTGTTTCCAACTGCATATTTAAGGAAAGTTTTTAAATACGTTAATTACATAACTATTTTGAAAAAACTGTCCAAATATGATAGATTTATGGGGAGTACAATATCATCGTTCTTCTAATAAGGACCTATTTCACCATCTTCAAGTAACGTTCCGAGTAATTACTTGCATGTTTGTCTTTGTCACTTGATATAAAGTAAGAAAGAGACAAAACAAACTTGATGAGTAACTTTGCTTGAAGGTCGTGAAATAGGCCCTAAGACTGATTTTCCATCGCCAGATAACTTTATTCGAGGAATAATTTTGAAATTTTGACAGTTATTTCATACAAAAACTGTCATATGTCAAATTTATTGCTCGAATAAAAGTTATCTGGCGATGGAAAAATCAACCTTGAATGATTTAGTAACCCTCGTCACAAAATCAAAGAAAAGATCATAAAAAAGATCCTTGGTTTGAGTACATGTATTTTGTTCATTAACATGTTACATTCGAGTAAGCAATATGGCACTGAGAAACCAACCAAAGCAGTGCGTAGCCACCTAATGCGTTACTATGTGGTGCCGCTGGTTTTCGTATCTGCTATCTTTCACCGATATTTTCAGTTTAAGACGCTCGCGGTTATATTTATTGACGTTTTTAGTCCGCGACGCTAAAGATAGGGTGTGTGTGACAAATAATGTGCAGTGTTACATTGTTTTAACATTCATAAGCGATTCTTTTGACGCCCAAACTGAAAAAATATTAAATTTGAAAGATATATAAATCTTTATTATTTAGGGTTGAAACAATCAAGCAATATTTATCTTAAATTTCTTAATTAATTAATTAATAAACGTTACTCGTAATACACGGCTCGTATTAATTAATTTACAGTGATTAGAGGGCCTAAAATGTTTGTCTATATCACTTATGGTTTTTAACACATATAACGTGTAATTAAAAAAAAATATGACAATTTATTTCCAATCACTTAAAAATAATAATTTTGAGATGGGGACCTAAAAGGTAACTTTGTAATTCATGTAAGAATTGTTTTCAGTTCATTATCATCAAGAGGATCATATATATTTTAATGGATTAATACTTTATGCCTCATACTTATGAAAGGTCAATAAAGTGATATTTCTATTTTCAATTATGTTACTAATATGAAGCATAATTGATTCCTTGAAAGTTACCTTTTTAGTCCTGCAAATAAATTAATATTGGTGATTTTTTTCAGTGATTCTGTTATTTTTCATAATATGTTCATAAAATAATATTTTTTATATTTCTTACCAAATATTCTGAATATTGGTTTACTTTCTTCACCAAAATTATTCTATAAATACTTCTTTCTATTCTAGTGGTCGAATTCCTATCATATTTGGAGAAAAGTTGTATTGTATGTGTTGTGTGATTTGAGCATAATAATAACGGATACTTGACGCATATTGATTTAACTCCTTATAATATAGAGTTGAAAATACATATGTTTTCTCGTATTCGAATAGAGGCCTGATTATCATAATTATTAAGTTTGATTTAATAATTATGACATAAATAATACACATCTATAAAATAAGTAATTTAGATACTTAAAAGTGAAGTTTAAGTATTATATTTGTTAGTGCAATGTGTATTTTCTTTTGCATTTTGGTGTTTGTCTTCCAGATTTAATTCAAGTATAAACGAAAGCCTATGATTAAGTTCTTTATAATGAAACGACAATCGGTGTAATTTGCGTCCAAAATATTATTTGCCCAATGTATTTAAACGATATAGCAATCATAGGTTTAGTAGTGTAACGATTCTGATTCTATTATAAAATGCTAAGAATTGCGATTTACGTAGCAATGTTTCGGATTAAATAACTTTAAAAAACTTTTCACTGCCATAAGTGTATCATTGGTGATGATTCGGATAGTTAATGAATGATTAAATTTAATTTAGTCTTTTAACAATAAATAAACACGAAAGTAACTAAACCCATTATTATTAGTTCCTTTGAATGTTTCCAATAAGTAACTTAACAAGTTGCGTTGCCTTATGTTGTGTCAAGCTTAGAGCAAAAACACGATCGTGTAATATTCTTCTTTTATCGTTCTATTTTAGGAGTAGTGATTGACTAAATTTAGATTCATTCGTAAGTTAACAGAATTGGGGCCATTTTTACTTTGATACTCTAACTAAACAAATTACGAAACTTGATATCTTTCAGCATACTATCTAATCTTGTTACCTATAAAATAATACTTTCACTATAGAAAATGTTAACGAAGTCCTATGATCTCATTTAACTTACCAAAATTTAATTTTCAATTTCTAAGTATAGTTTCAGTCTTACAATCGGTTACCACCATTTAATTTAATGATGCCCTCGACGGTGAACTTGTTTAAACTATGTTCGAATAAACTGTAAATGAGTTAACTTGGTAGGGCCGTCATCTTCTAATATAACTGAGAATCTGGTTCAGATCATTGTAAATACTACATAAATATTAGTTAAGGTTATAATAATGGATTGTATATTGATAACTCGATTGAAATTGTTTAGTGATACATATTATTATTATAAAATATATTATTTAAGTATATTATGTTTTGACTCTTGAATTGTTTGAAATCGAGCATTCAATTCCTCATCTGACAATTAGCCCTTATCTTGTTACGCGAACGTTGTCTAACATAACTAAGACCCAACAATTGTTTTATACATAACATGTAACTTTGTTTGCATTTTATTGTATCTGAAATGTTGTTATTGTTGCTTAGACAATATTTTTCAATGTACCCTCATTTCAATCCTAATTTTGGTGTGTTTTTGAACAACAGGATTTTTGTCTACAGGGTAATTTAAAGCATTTCAATGTCTTTTTAGTTGTCATTCAGTTTGTGATGTAATCATACATTTATTTTATGCTGTGTGCCAAGGTTTTCATATCGTCAACGAACGCGCTGCGATCTATGATTCGTATTTCGTTTTGTGTTATAGATAGCATCGAATATCCAAACATAATGTATGATATTGCGTTACTATATTCTTATGACGTTACATTAAATGACTATGTGTAATATGTAGAATATGATATTATTTGTCGCGTGTATGGTTATTATAAGAGAGGAGTGATGCGAGGGCGCGCCGGCGCCGCCGCCGCCGCGACGCTTGTAGTGTACGTCGAGTGACGCAATCTGTATCTATATAAGTGCTTCAGTCGAGAAGGTCGTGGCTTGCTCTTAACAAATAAGTGTATGCTCTAAAACGACAAAAGACTAAGGGTTAATTTTGTAAATATTAATTTTTAAGACGACTAGGTTAGCGGACACACTGTTTTTTACAATATCCTTAGGTAATTAATATAAAAGCGATCATAACTGTTGTAGAATTAATATCATCTAATAATTTGCTGTTAATATTATTTTAAGTCCCAGATGCTTCTCACTGATACATACACACCATCCATCTCTGTCATCAAACAATTACGGTTTACATGGAGGGAATAAATATAGATTTAATATTATAATAATGTATAAAAGGCTATGGGCTTTTGGATATAGATTTATTCTCTCTATAAACTAGTAAATAGTTGTTTTCATACCATGAGATAACATTATCAGTAATATTTTTTTAAACAACATGTTTGTAAAGTTGCATATCCATATTTTATGCTATTCTAACTTAGCATAATAAGCATTAAAAGAAATTGTTATGCTTGCATTGTTTTTCTATGTCCAGTATGTAATAAATTCCTTTGGCACAATAAACTGCGTTAATAATTTTCATTCATATTCTTATGTAGCTAAGAAACCTCCGTCGATGGGCAGGTTTACTCCGGATATCATACTTGATGCGTCATTTAGCAGGAATAATACTGCACTCGCTACTTCAGGCACTTCACCAAATCTGAAAAAAGAAATAAAATTCATAGCTAATCGAGATTATTTTACATTATTCACTTATGTATATTAACAAATCTTACCTTCCTAAAGGTATTTTCGACATCATTTCCTTCGATTTGGCCGGGTCAGACATCCAAACTTTGCGTCCCATCTCAGTCATAATAACTGTGGGATTGACAGTGTTCACGCGGATTCCGTGAGCACCTAGCTCTAAGGCCATAACTCTTGATAGTGAGTCTACAGCGCCCTTTGAGGCACAGTAAGCAATGTGATCTTTAAGTGCTGCCTGAAAATAGTCATCAAATTAAGTACTTACAATAATTAGTAAGTAATTTTCTCAATTCTGCAAAGCTATTTTGATGGATATCCAATCCAAGGCCGCATTACATTGTCATCGACCACCGCCCACTAGTTAGTTTGAAGGGTGCAAATGGAAATAAACGAAACGGAGGATATGATTTTGTAAATCAAATGGCCTAAGATAAAATTAAAGTTGTACCTTCGATGCTTGAGATGAAATATTCACTATTGACCCATTGATGCCCTTCGCTATCATTTTCTTAGCAACCACTTGACTAACGTTTATGATAGCTTTAGTATTAACAGAAATTGTTCTGGAGGAAGAAAATTGCATTAAGTTATTTTAAATTAAGACATTACCATTATAAAAAATAATAATACATGAAGATCTTACTCATCAAACGATTGAGGAGAGCATTAAAAAAATGGTTCCACAATAGCAACTCCAGCATTGTTGACCAAGCCATCAAAATCTCCCAAACTATCTACGACTTCCCTAGTCTTTTCCCAGTCCCTAAGATCCACGTTTACTACTTGTATAGTGGGATACTCGGCCTTTAGTTTCTGCAAGTTTTCTGGCTTGTTAGAGAGGGTGACTACTTCTGCACCTTGTCTCCAAAGCTCTATTACTATTCCTTTGCCAATACCTGAAATTATTCAATCAATATTTTAACCATGTTAAGATTAGTCAGCATGTAGTTGCTGATGTGGTAGTCAAAACACAGGGTGGGGTAGGGAGTGAAACCTAAGTAAGTACTTGATTTGGTTTCTGTGAAGGCTAGACCGGTAAGTATAAAATAGAAATCCGGTGGTAGAACTATAACAGACAAAAAATTCACTTTTTTCCTACCTATAAGTACTACACGTCTTTCAAATAAGTATATCACATGCTCCTACTCCTATCGAATTGGGCCACACCCATACCTACTATGTACATAACTCCAGATAATACGGAGATACATCAACTTTCACTTTAGGTACTAAAATGTAAATATGTATTTATTAGCTCAAAAATATTACAGTAAGTATAAAAAAATATTTACCTTGGCATCCTCCCGTAACCAAAATTCTTTTTCCTTTAAATCCACTATCCATTTTTATAATGAGTACTAATTTTACGAGGGGACACTACTTACTTATGTGTAAGTGCGTCGAGTATTTCGACAGTAATTATGTATCTTTGAAAGAAAACATGTTTACAAGTAAGATATCATTCGTGGCTAACAACAATATAACTCGATAACGCGGTTGTTATATATTTCTTATCGAACCATTAAGTATATGATAAATATAAGTATACAAGCAGAGTATTTTCTTCGCGAACATTTTGGTAATTTTATAATAGCGCATCGAAGAGAAGCTAAGAAGAATTTATTCGCTTTTATAACATCAGAAGTAATGTGTGCGTTACGCTGTGGAGTTAAGGTTGAAATTGTTATGTTTAGTTTTGGATATTCGCGTTGACTCTGCGCTTAAGTCTGAAATAATTATGTTTTCAAATGCACAACAGATTTTTGTATTCTACATGTGTCCCCAGTTAAGTCCAAAGTTAACCCCACTACAAGATTACCATTGCTACAGATTTGATATGAGGGAAATTGTATTATATTCAAAGTTAAGAAAAAAATATTATAATTCGACCATTTCTCACTAGAGGGTTGAGAAAAATTAAGGAAATGAAATAAAATATTAATGAAACAAGCATTTATTCATTTAGGTTCAATAAAGATAACATTTTGAATTATTTTAGATAGGATATTAGTCCACAGTCAGCGAGTTATATAATAATATCATTAAGATATCACATTCATTATCGAGTCAATGAGAGGTCGCATAAAGTTCAACTGTATTATAACAATATTATAGTGAAACATCAACAATTCTCAAGTGTATTTATAAAGAAAATGGTTACATAAATGTAATTTAAATGGCACACAAATGACAATTGTTAAAAAAATGTTCTCTTTGGTTCATTATAGCTTATTCAAATATTGATTGATTACTTTGCCTTTGGTAATAAAATAAATGATTGTATGTACATTATATAAAAAAATAGATCATGAAAACCTAATGGTGCATTTTATAATATGTTTAATATTATTATTGCTTTGATTTAAACACTTTGGTGGTGTAATGTAACAAAACCAATTATGTGGCAAGGAAACCCCCGTCGATAGGGAGCTCGACGCCGGTTATCATGCTAGACTTTTCACTTAGAAGAAAAACTACAGCATTCACAACTTCTGATACATCGCCAAATCTGTAAACAAAATACCATACTAGTTAATTAAATTAATAAAAGTATTTTCCTAAAATTTTATAATGGAGAAGACACCTTGAGAACAAAGCAACATCAACCTAACAATAGAACAAAGACTGAACTGAATTTGATGAAATTTGTTTAGCATAATTTATCATTGTACAAAGGCTAAAAATAATAGGATATTATAAACAACAGACAAAACAAGAAGTGTGCAATTGTTTTTATCTTAATATTGATTTGTTATTTAAATGGAGTAAACAAATAAGCATTCTTTTAATATTAATAATTCAATTGAATGTTGTACATACAATGTGCGGTATAAATGTCATACTAACATTCATAACAGTCATTATTTTTATGGGTTGTTAGATCCCTTAAAACATGGTTTAGCTAAAAATGTTGAAGTTTGCTTGAGTGACTCTGGAAAAACTGGAGGATGTTGTTGGAGAAAACAGATTGCTTAAAATAGTCCAAGTACATGTAAAAAGATGATAAAGTAATTACCTTCCTAAAGGTATTTTAGACAACATTTCATTAGCCTTCACAGGATCGGACCAGCCTACTTTAGCCATTTCAGTCATTATCACAGTGGGGTTCACAGCATTGACTCTGATGCCGTGGGGACCAAGTTCTAGTGCCATCGATCTGGTGAGGGCGTCCAGAGCAGCTTTGGAGGCGCAGTAGATAGCATGGTCTTTAAGCGCTGCCTGTAAATGTAACATATTCAATATGTCATTTCCACACTAGAAACTATTAGGAAACAATACTTTTACAAAACATAAAATTAACATCATACAAAGTAGGTATAATAATTTAAAATTAAATGTCTATAATAAAGTATTATAGTTCAATGTACCATAACAAATTAATATTATTACAATGCGCTAAAATGTAAATAAGGTAAATGGCACAACAAATACTCATTTGAAGTTATGTACAAGAAAACTATTATTGATAACAAACAAAACTGTATAATTCATTATTATTTATTTGCAGCACTGCATTGTTTCACTCAAATAAAAATTGATTCTGAAGAATTTTGGGATAAAAAATTTGTGCTATTCCTCATTATAAGAAACTCATAATCATTCACTATGAACTTAGTTAGGACCCCTAGTTACTATAATGAGATAATCATTATAGTAACTGACCCCTAACTAAGTTCGAAACTTGTATCTAGAGTATCAGAAACGGCCGGAGTGGAGCCCGCAAGAGCACTTTGGTGCTCGGAGAGTGAGGGGCGTTGCGTAAGTGGTGAGTCGGCTTAGCATGAAGCTGGACCCTCGGGCTCAGTGGATCGCGGTTTAAAACCCAGGGCGTCTGCTCCACTCTCAAAGCCGCTCGTTTCATGTTGCCCCCTTGTTGCGACTCGAGCGACTTGTTTGGGGGGCCCAGTTATAGAGCTGGCAAGTCTCCATCCGCCACTTCGTACATGTTTATAGCATTGTATCGGCGGGTGTCATAGTCCCCATAGTTCCCCAAAATCCAGTCCATTAAACATCCCATTCCCATAACCCAGTCGTAGTTTTCCATATATTTGCAATAGTCCCAGCAGAACCGGGGACTGTCCTTGGATGCATTTTATAGTGTTATACAGGGATAGTCGCCGGATTGTGCATCCTTTACACAAGATTAAATATGTCAAAGGGCTTCCGTGTGTTGGCTTTGGCCCCATACTAGCCTTCCAAAAGACCGGGACTCCTTAATAGTCCCGTGAATGGAAAAGACATATCAAATAATAGCATAAGACCAGTCAAAAAAATTGGAATTGATCCAGTAGCATTGAGTTTATTCATTACATACAATCACACAACTTTTTTATGTTTTTATGAATAAAATAGATTTAAAATATGATAACAATATATAATAATTTTGAGGATTACATGTGTAACTGCCGCCATTATCTTGTTTATAACAATCAGATAACATTATTGGCTTATACTATTTACCTTAGATGCTTGAGATGATATGTTCACTATGGCTCCACGGGTCTTATTGTCAACCATTTTTCTTGCTACTATTTGACTGATGTTCAGCACAGCTTTGACATTTATGTTAAACATTCTAGAAACAATTTGTTAATGAGTAAAACATTACAAATTCATGATGTATCGGAAAAGTATGTACTTATTCAAGTTCTTACTTGTCAAAATCTGATGGGGAACAATTCAGAAAAGGCTCACATACAGCCATAGCAGCATTATTAACTAATGCATCAAAGTGCCCCAGAGATTCTACCACTTGTCTAGTCTTCTCCCAGTCGGATATGTCCACATCCACGATGTCGATAGACGGATATTCACTTTGAAGGGTTTCTAAATGTGACCGGGTCCGAGAAAGGGCTACAATATTGGCACCCGCTCGCCATAGTTCTATTGCGATACCTCGGCCAATACCTGAAAAAATATTGTAAATTGTAATCAATACGTGGATACTAAATTATAGATAACACAGTTTACCAATTAATAAATTTAACCTTGTCCTGCGCCGGTTACCAGTATTCTTTTGCCTTTAAATGAGACTTCCATAATTTTAAAATTAACCTAACAATTTGATACTTTGAGGAGGAAAATGTGAATTTCACTGGAGATTATAAGACTGAGAACATTAATTCACGTTATAGAAGTAAAATCACACACCACGCAGAATTTACTTGATATTAAAAATAATTATAAAAACTGTGTCTCATCTGTTTGATTTGCAGACGACCGACACGAAATAAAATAAACTTTTGAATATATTTTTTTGTTTGATTGACAGTGACAAAGACAATTTGTTGAATCAACAGATGTCTGACAGGTCTAAAACATTTTGCTGTCAACGTGTTCGGCCGAAGAAAGTCCTGTCTGACTTTCAGGTAATTTGAGATGGATTTGAGCCTCACTTCACACTCACACAACATCCGGTACTCCGGAGTCCGGACCCTTTCCGGGCGCGGCAAATACAAAAATAATCTCCAATCAAAAAAAGGATCATTGATTTTGATGTAAGTATTCTGATTAAGACTAATATAAAAATCTCTGAAAGTTTTGTGTGGGTTTACGAATTATTGCTTACCTAGGTATATGGTTTCACGCGTTCCCGAAATAAACAGTCTCAGACAAACAAACGGACGGACGGACCCGAAAGTAATCCTAAGTACTTACGTAAATAGTTTAGTTTTTTACTTTTGAGGTAAAGTTATTGTAAACTTTTCAGGATTCTTCCATCTTCATCCACTTACTTAATATTTAAGAAGGTGAGTAGTACATAAGTTCATAATTAAGGCTTTAAGCACATAATGTTCTTGATACTTTTCATTCATTTTACCTAGTTTGTTAATAGTGTTAAGTAGGTAAATTAACAAAAAGTAGGTACTTACCTAAGTATAAAGAACTTTGAGTGTACATACTCTAAGTTTGATCCTGAATAAACAAAAGCATAGTTAAGTAATTACTTACCTGATTTTCTTATCGATGTAAGTAAGTACTTACTTATTAATTAAACGAGTGGAGTTGATGTAGGTTAATGCATTTAATTTCCTATAAATTAACATTTTTGTGAAAAAGTGAAAAAATATTTACCTACCGATTCATACTTAGTTTCTCTTAATCTTGATAAGGTGTCTTGTAATTTTTAATTACTTACATTAAGTATACTTAGGTACACACTTGCACAGCAAACAGTGGCCTTCGTGGCAATATCCAAATGCATTTTCAAACAAACATATTGCTCCCCCCATGTATATTTTCCCCTAAAACTTCCTATATTGAAACGACTAAAGGAGAATAAAAATCGGTTATATTTCAGAGCCCATTTGTTTTTACTTATGTGCGTATTGTAAGTTTCCTATTATGTATGAGTGATTATCAGTTGTAAGTATGTCTCTACTCTGGTAATCGAAGATTCTAATGAAGATTTAATCAATTTTTACAAGTATCGACCGTATCTTTTAGTTTGTATGTTCTTTAGAAGTGTAAGACGATGTTATTTTTTACTATCATTGACCAAGTATTACCTAAACGAAATAGTCATGTGTGTTTATTTGAAATTATATAGGCTAGTCGGAATAGTTTTTATAATTTACGTAAATTGTAAAGAATTATTAGAAGATAGCAATTCATTAGGAAATGATGGTTTTATGAATTATTCTGGCGAATATTTTCCATCAAAATATTTATCATTAGATAACACGAAATCTTCTGTATCGGACCTGCAAACTTACATACACAGTTTAACACGAATTGTGAGATGTATTAGTAGGCAAGTTAATAGCACGGATACCAATCTAGCACTAGGAATGTTCTTTGCTAAAAGTAAGTCAAAAATTTTCTACTTACGATATAAAAAATATACTTACCTAAGTACAAATTCCACGACAATTTGATGATGATGATGTTCAGTAAAAGTGAACAAATTGTTACGAAGTTTTGGCCTGTTGTAACTGTGAGATTATCTGATAGACTTTACTTATAAAGAAGGAGTTTAGAACTAAGTACTGTCAGTACTTAGTTCTAGGCGTCATCACGCTTGCTAAATTACGAGAGCAAGTGAGGTGATTGGACAATAGCTAACATAAATTAAATATATCTCTCAACGAACCCGGGCCGGGCCCGAGGCTTGCCAGGCAAGAGCACATGAAGAGCCGATGCGTTGAATTATTATGTTAATTTTAGGTATTCTAAAGAGAACTATCAGAGAAAACAGTGAAAAATTAGAGAAAATAAGTTCTTTGAAACAGAACCTTATGAAAATAATAAACGGTGCGGATAATATTGTTTCACATTATAAATTCAGAACAATATACTCAGACGACTACAAAGTGTTTTCAGATAGCTACAGGCAGAGATGTAAGTTCCAATAATGGATTATAATAACAATGTTTTTTATCGTGATTTTCATGAAATAATGGTTACTTATAAGTGCCTAAGTAAGTACTTATTTTTTGCCATCGATTTTCTAATTCGTAGTATACAAGATATTCCAGTTTGATGAACCAGTAGTGCATGCCATGAGGAAATTTAGCAGCGGTAAATTAGTGCAGTGGATACACTCTACCAAAAACTTGCATGTCTACGTGGAGCAGTTCGACAAAGCTACATATCCAAGAATTGAGTTCATAAAACTAATTATGAAAATGAACGATCTTTATCCAATTGCATTCTCTGGTAAGTTTATGTGTTGGAGTCGGCATCAAAAGTATTCATATTGGTATCTAAAGGCTATAAGTTTTTCAACTAAGTATACGAGTATTTCTTTCACTTATCAAGTGAAAGAAATTAATCACTTATCAAGTGAAAGAAATACTACAACATTTTCCAAGACAATCTGACTCTGAAAATGTTGCGTAGCGTGTTAATTTACTTTTGATGCTGACTGTACATATCGATTTCCAATACAAAAAGAAAGTGAGTGTCCACATGAGTGAAGTACCCACTCCCCTAATACCAGGTTAATAGGCACCAATATGGAAATCTTTTCAGATGATTGCATTTCAAATATAGTATACGATCATGAACCTATACATTTGGATGAAATAAAACCTTGTCGTCCAGACCCCAAGTGTAAAAATGCAGCGATGGCCACACCTTCCTTTGCTTACATCATTAGCCACAGGTAATCAAATTATGCCATCCTAATAACATATACAGAATTCTTACTACATAGGTATTTAAGATTATTTTTATAATTTCAGATTAATGGTACTACTGACTCGACAAATAATGAAACGATGCTATTTGTTGTCTTCTCTAGAGACGGAAAATGTTTATATCGATCTTTTGTGTGCGAACATGTACAGAGAAGTTGTGTATTTAGCTCGGCGCGGTTTCTTCTCCAGGGATTTGTTTTTGGAGCATAGTATGTCTATTTACCTATATAGTTAAATAGTATTTATTGTAATCGTTTAATTTTTCGTTTAATTTAATAATATTAATGTTTTGTTTACGGTCTCAGTACAGCTAAAGCTGAAGATGGCTCCCATTGCTACATGTTTTTCTGTTCCTAGTTTTTTTTTTCTTATGTAATGTGTAATATTAATGTAGCAATTTTTTTTTTTTATTTTTTTTTTTTCTTTAGTATCCCTATGCGCACTATTTGGTTATGAGGAGTTCTATCGCAGATCTTGGTTCATAAAAGCTGCAAGTTGGGTTGACAAAGATGGTTGCGTCAGGGAAGACCGTAACAATGATATAAATCAATCAAATATCAGGATTAACTTGGAGACAGATCTTGAGGAAAAGAATAAACTGAGGAAATTGAGATGGACTCAATTGAACAGTGATTGTCATATCCATCCGATGGCGTTGATGACTTTTACCTTAGCTCATGGTATTCGGCATGCGCTCTTCTATTTGACTGATTCTGTACTTAACACAATAAAGTGGTAATACCATTATTTGGATTTTTATTTAGCCTTCATTACTTAAGAGTCCGCAAAACTGAATTTGCTTCTCAAATTGGACTAAAATGTATAGATGTGGGTTTGTGTATAGAGTTTTTATGGACAGTGGGGACGTCAGAAGGAGTGCGGTGGAAGGTTACGAATAGAAATATAAAAAATGGGTAGTGGGATAGACGGGGGATACCCCACAGATTATACAGACCTCGAGCTAGATACTCCTCAGGTCCAATAGTCTTCGGGCCATTTGGGCCAGATACATCACTTACTCTTCGAGCCAGATACCATTCGGTTCCTACACCCCTCAGGCGAGATAAACCTCGGGCCAGATACCCCTTTGGCCAGATACCCCTCGGGCCAGAACTCTCGAATCAGATGAACGGTGGAACATGGTGGACAGAGGTGGGTCCACTTCCACCCCTAGAAGAATTTGCGTATACGAGTATGAGTACTATTTGCGTTTCCTGTTTGATACTTATTTACCTTAATGATTAGGTAAGTATTTAAGCATTTTTAGCTTAGTATTAGTGTCAACATTGTAATTTCAACGAAGCATAAAATTAAATCATAATCAATTTTCTCAGCGTTACTTTCAGTAACAAACATATAAAGCTTAAGCATTATAAGTAGTACTAAAGTATATTTCATTTAATTTATTTTGGGTCGGGTGTGAAAAATATCATTAAATGTTTTTCCATTCCTTATTATGTTCTTTTTCTATGATTGGCATATTTATAGTATTTGAAAATGTTCGCAATGAGCAATGTAAAACAAGTTCTTTGGAGGAATTGCATTTAGATTATTCTGGAGAATCATTTTCTATGAAATATTTATCAGTGGATACATCTTCTATTTTGGACTTATATCATTACGTCATTAATTTGAAACTTCTTACATCGTATTATTATAGACATACCAATGAGACAACAGATGTTAACGTGCTATTGGGAATGTATTTAACAAAAGGTATCGTATATAAGTCAGTCAGTCAGGACAAGTAATTCTATGTACATTTTAAAGATAAAACTTACTTCTTACTTAAATTATTATTGATAGAAATATTTTTGCTGTTTATTCAATTTTAGGGACACTTAAACGGACGCTTAGAGATTACATTGAAAAGCTAGACAAATTATCGGATATAGGAGATGCAATAAAGAAAACAATAAATGAAGTCGAATCTGTTGTGTCACATTTGAGATTCAACATGCTCAGAACAGATAAGTACATGATAACAAACAGAAAGAAACACATGAGTAAGTTTTTAATCTTATGATCTATGAGGACTGCTCTATAGCAATAAAACTAAGTTAATAATAGAACGCAGAACATTTGATGACAAATGGGACAGTCAGATCTATCTTCGTTCTTCATGCTATGACTTTTTAAAGAATGAATTAGATAAAAATTTACAAAGTAAATACTCTCGATATCTTAGCAATGTACGCTAGTGATGTAGGTAATTCTTAGATATAAGTACCTACTTACTTAAATGAAAATGATTCACCGAAATGTATTATGAATAGGCATATTGCAAACTTAAGCAGGAATTTCGAAAAATCTGTGAGGTGCATTTATTAATTGCAGTTAACAAGATGTTCCAGAGTGATGAAGCATTAATATATTCCATTGGAGATTTCAACAAGGGAAAATTTAACAAATGGATATTTTCTACAAAGAAACTAAATGATCATGTAGAACGATTTGATGAAGCAACGTATCCAAGATTTGATTATATAAAGCTTATTTTAGCTATGAGGAATTATTTACCATTGCATGTTTCTGGTACTTTTTGTTGATTGATTTATTAAACCTTATCCCGTGGGAATTTTGGGATAAAAGTATTCTATGTGTTATTCCTAGGTATGAGGAACCTCTGTACCATATTTCATTAAAATCCATTCAGTAGTTATTGCGTGAAAGAGGAACAAACATACATACATCCACACTCACAAACATTGGGCTTTAATATTAGTAGGATGGAGTAATAATGTTCTTAATAATAGTAACCAATACTGATGTTTTAAACAGATGGGTGCTTCTTGAAAATAGAAAACAATCCTGATCCTATACGTGTGGATGAAATGGGACCGTGTCGAGCTGATAAGATATGTAAAGATGCAGCACTAGCCACTCCTGGTTTTGCTTATATCCAAACTCACAGGTAATTATAATAAAGGTGCACCCATGACAAGCGTAGTGTAGTTTTTGACTTCCTTTCAGGAAGTCGCCAGTTATTTCGAAAACTCATGTCTTTATCTTTTTTCCAGATTAATAATTTTATTATTTCGAAATTTAATGAAGAGATGTCACGTGCTTTCCTCACCGGAAATGGACAAAATGAATATAGACATAATGTGTGCTCACGCGTACCGGGAATCTGTGTACATTGCTCGGCGCGGATTTTTTGCGAGAGATCTCTTTTTAGAACAAAGTAAGTTAAAAATGGTCTTTACTTTTAAGAGTGTTTGCTTCTATTCCTAAACAGTAACATTATGGATTTTGGGTATGGGGTTCTCAAAAAGTATTTTTACTAATGGAAAGTCGGAAAAGACGGTGCCCTTACCTCACCTTTTTCACTATTTGTATATGTTACCGGAAATAATGAAATCTAGGAATTGTATACAAACGTTAGTCTTAAATGTAAGGTTTACAATTAGTTATTCCTAAACTTATTAAGTTGTATCTCGTTATATTAATCATAATGATTTCAGTATCCTTATGCGGTCTACTTGGATACGAGGAATTCCACCGGCGAAATTGGTTTGTAAAAGCAGCGAGTTGGATGGACGAGGGTGGGTGCGTCGCAGAAGACAGAAATCTTATTATAAATAAAAGTAGAATCGACATTGAAGGAGCGACGGATTTCGCAAAAATAAAGGAGTTTAAAAAAGCTAGAACCAAGTTACTTAACAATGATTGTCATAACCATCCTATGGCGTTGATGGCTGTAACGTTAGCTCATGGTATACGTCATGCTTTACATCATGTTACGCATTCTGATATAGAATCAATGTTACTACTGTGAAATATCCTAAAACAAATACTATATTTGCTGGTGACAAATAAAAACATTACTGGTGACAACAATAATATTTTTATAACATTTTGTATTGATATGAGAAATAAGGGTTTCTAAGTTAAGTAGAATGAAAGCCATCAAACTTTATATTAAAAACATTTATTAAACTATTAAATGAATAAATTCTTAAGATCTAAACATTATTTTTATTATAAAACTTAATTTTAAAATAAGTTACTACGTAACTACGTAGATTATAAATACCAAGGCACGTTTGTGTATTGTATATTTGTACAAAAATATTTTCAAACAGCTTTTTTCAGTGGTGTAAATAAAAGTTTAATTTCATTATAGATACATAACAAAACTGAATTGCCAACATTGTGACAATGTTACATTAATAAACTTTATTAATTCATAGATACTTTTGTATTATAATTTCTATAATTACTACATTTGGAGTATGTTATAAATAATATACTGTTATAAATAACATAAAATTATCATACAATTAATAAATTAAATACTAAGGTATTTATGTATTACATCTAGCTGTTGCAAGTACGGCTGCCAAGCATATATTAATGGAAAAAATTAGCTGCGAAAATTTTGGAGCCGTTGACTTATTTACTTAGCGTAAACATTAAATTAATCGGTAGAAATAAGTTAAATATCACTGAGGTTAAATTTGTACTTATTAAATTATCGAACCACAGATTAGCTTGCATAATTATTGTGATTATTTTAAAATAATACCAGTCCCATATTCTAGTATTATCCTACAGACTGATATTTTACTTTGGGAAATAGAGTCGTTTAATTGCGTATGTCGCATTACATTTTGCATATCTTAAATTACTAATAAGGCACATTTAGTGTTATTGTTAACATTTAGTGTAGACTGTACATAAATTAATAATTTTATGTATAAGTAAATACGTGTAGATATTATTAGGTAAATATATTAAATTATCTTCTGTAAGGCGCTTTACGGTATCGGCCTCTCTCTTCTTCATCGCGGACGTCCAGGTAGTGACTGAACACCACTGCCCACAGGTAGAGATACAGACCTGAAAGTGAATGAGTGAATGAGAATAACGGCATAAAAAAGATTCCGACGTATTCAGAACCTCCTCCTCTTTGAAGTCTGTTAAAAAGCATTGTATATGGTCTTAAGGACTTTAGAGGATGCCGAATAATCAATTCAAACTTTCGAGTAGAACAAAACAATTGACATTGTTGACCAGACGACGCGTAATTTAATTTAATTCAAGAACCATTTATCCGATTAAATTTACATCATTATCATTGTTTAAAAAGCGTAATAGCGATACCAGTATTGTATGTTTTTGTTTGAGTACGATTCTTCTAATCATGATATCAGGGTATAAGTACCATATGATTTCTTACTGGTGCTATTATTTATTGTTATGGATAAACACTACAAATAAATAAAAAATGTACAAAAGAATACGTACACAAATATAGAAGTCCGCCAATGAGTATACATGTAGCCAGTATCACATGGTCTTCCTTGTCCAGATAGTACGTAATTGAAGTGTGCAACACACTTATAAGGAGACCAATCGCCAACACGATACCCAGCACAACCCATGGAAGCATAAGCCATGACCGTCGCTGAAATATTACAAATGTTACATTAATAACGATGTTTCGTAGAAAAAAAATCCGATACACTTGATTAACTACTTCTTTCTTTAAATTCGTCATAGCATATAAAGTGCAATTACTAGACCTCAAAGTCCCAGATTAGATTCTTGAATGGAAAGGTGTTAGGATGATGATCACCCGGTAATAAGTATTTATCTCTCTGTACTAATAATGACAGTGAGTTGGATGTTTGTTAGGTAAAGGCCAATTCTTTACTATGATACCTGATTGGCTTGGCTTGAGTGAAATTATTCTTAATCATCATAAAATATAAATTATAGTAGATACTAAATCTTACCGAAAACGATTTCTATTATAGGTAGGCGTGAAAACAAGAACATTTATAATTGAAGTGAAATCTTTAACATGAGTTAGTGGTAATAAAATGTAGTGGTTGTAGAGTATCTTACCTTATGTACTGCGACTATAAGTAGACTGCAGATCAGTATAGTGAAGCATAAGTTGATCGTTAATATTATCCTCGGAACTGGAAGCAAGAAAAAATATTTAAACCAATTTAAATTAAAATGTTTAAAAAATAATCGTCACATACAAATTCCTGAGAAAACATGATTGAAACAAGTAGCCCCCGTGTGTAACTCAGTCCCCCAAATAAATCTTTCTTAATTTAAATCACTCTTTACTTAGAAAAAAACAAACCTCTAAAAATGTCCCGGAACAATGGAACGACTGGATTGACTGAGTTAGGTACTGACCTAATGTCGAAATAGAAAAGTAGAACTTACTGTCTAAATCTGAGAGTTTCTTGTCAAAGTCTTCATCAAATATGAAGGTGCTGAACGTGATCCGGTGCCTCTGTACCACCCATACGATGATTATCGTCGCTATCGACAGTATGATGCCGAGAACAGCTGTGATCAGGGTCCCGGTGCGGGTCGAAGCACAACAACAGCACTTCTGTAATCGCTTCATCTTGAATCTGTTTCTAATTCAGCTCAGTTTCAACTTTATCGGCTCATGACTTCTGAAATAAATACATGCGTTTGCGATTTAGATACAGTTGCGAGGAAATTCCAAAGATTGTTGGAATTTTGGGATCAAAAGTATCCAATTTACTTTTTCTGGTTAAGAAGATCATCTGTTAGAATTTAATCCTATCTAAGTGGTCCGAGTTTGAGCGTAATGCGTGTATAAACATACAGATAGAAAAATAATATGTTGGAATAGTAAAAGTTTAACAAAAGATATGCTAAGTTTCTTTTTCTTTTACTGGATAATTCTTTTAGGTTCCTACTACAAAGTACTTATTTCTGTAAATGATGTAATCACAGTGTTATAAAGTAAAAGTAGTAGAAATCCCTAACAAATCGTATTGTGTGAAAGTGATTTGTGAATGAAAAGACGAGTTGCAGCTCCCATAGACCGTGGGCGATGATATTAGGTTGATCCGTTACTCTTCCGCGACCAAACGACGCCTCATTCATATTTCCAACTGTTTTCTAACAGATATCTACAAGTTTGTTGATTTCCAAGTTATTAGATAACAACCGTTATCTTTCTAAACGCGTTCGGTATGCGACTTAGTGTTGACACGAATATATTACCATTTGTTATGTTCCTTAGTTTGTAAAGTGCAAAAAGCAGTCAGTGGTTTACATTGTCACAAAATATAGAGTTTCTTAAACCACAAGTTACGTACTATGTGGTTCAGATTACGTTAAACATAGTAATATTGTAATGGAATATGTATCTATTAAAATAGAGATAGCTAAATGACTAATTATTATATCTAAGTTAAATTGCAATTCAAAATTTATTGCTCATATCGAGATCGTATCCGGTTTATGTATTTTGAGCGTTTCGAATCAATACGAGTTCCCTTTCTAATGCGTGCATTAAAAATTTCGCAACACCGATACAATTTTATTGAGTGCGTGGTCAGCGGGGCCCGCTATTCCTAGCGATCCAGAATTAGAAACATTAGGCAACAAATCGATTGTGGGCTAGTTGTTACAACTCAAGTATAAGATTTACTAGCTAGGCAGCAAATGCGATAGAACGAATTCCATTTTTAATCCTAAAATACAGATTTTAATCCATATAAAAGCTCAAAACTCTGTAGTTTAGAACTTTTATAACCTGGCCAATAAAGCTTTTCTAAATCACAGTTACTTTTGACTGTTATTCATCCATAACTTTGAAATAACTCTTATGATAGCTTTTTTATTGTTTCATGAATAGTTTATGTTAAGCGGCTTTGTGTGTAAGCTGAGCTTGTATTTCCAAAGAGATAATACTTTATGAATAGGAGATTATTATCAAAATATTGTGTAGGGTAGTTATATGCTCTTATCTTAATAGTACTAGTTTATAAATTATGTTTGTTTATATTGTTACTACCAGTAGATAATAAGCATAAACTCTACGATGTAGGATGTCAGGGGCAAATCTGTAGTTAATAGTTATATCTATTTAGCTGTATACCTTTGACAATGAACTGTTTTAGTTTAGCCCTCGTGTCCGTTGGCCTTCATTTTGTTTAATGACCGAGCCAAGAGCACTCTGCTTGCCAAATGTCACTTTCGTAAGGGGAATACGTACGCGTAGGTAGGAATACAAGGTACTAAACTACGATTATGAATAAACAACCTTAAAATATGCCCCGTTCTACTACATCAAAAGCGATGTGATGATTGAGCACCTAATAAACTTAAACCCCGAATGAATTTTATTAACATTTTATATCTACCAACGACTTCAAACGTTGTTATATCGTCTTATCAATCGTCTGTGAACTAACTAACTACGCGAAGTTCCGAAATAACGTGTTAAAAAAAGTTTTGTTCTATATTTATCTGCGCGCTAATGAACGGTGTGACTATAACGTAATCTGTGGCCGTAGTATGCGGAACACGGTTGCTTATGTGACATGTGTTCCTCTTTGGAATGGGCCACATTACGCAATGCTCTTGACAAAGCTAGCGAGCCACGCGCCTCTATTCCATACGTACTATGCCACTCCCGTTTCTGTCACAACACAACTACGCACTACGATTAGTTTAATGAGTTCAGATGAACGGATAATAGACTTTATTATGGGCATAAAACACATTAAAAAGCCACATTTTAGTTTTGACATTTACCTCATCGAGTTATTGGTCGGTAGAGTCAACTCTACATAGTTTAATGTTGTTTCAAGTTATGATAAATTTTAGATTAAATATGTCAATTTGAAGAATCCATTAAAAATATTATAGTTATTAGTGTCGTAATAGATACCGATTACTCATCAAATGCTAACATTCCAAAAGTTAAGTAAAAGCTATGGGATTGTAGCTAAAAGCATTTCAAGGTTGTGCGTTGGTAAATTTGTGCAGAATGGGGGTGTTAAATGTCTGGGTGTGGTATTAACGAGACATTAAGGTTGCTAGTATATGCATTGGTTTACAGAAGCTAATGGGGCCGCGATCTGTGATGTGGGTCAGGCCAATGTCGGGTTATCTATCCGCGTTGATAACGGATGAACCTGTTTGTAGTAATACTACATTAAACTTCATTTTGACGGAGATTTAATGTAATTTATTAGTGCTTATGTTTTAAGACTTTGTAAGTTGAATCAACTTGCTTCTTTAATTCTTATATTTATGTGGTCTACGTTTATGGTCGGGACAATTCTCATATAGGTACCTACTATGGCACCATCAATATAAATAATTTTAGTAAAAACAAAAGTAGTTCATCTAAGCTATAATCACGCTATAAACCTAAGAGTTTAGGTAAGTGTTGGATAATTTTGCGAAAATTTAGCTATATTATTATTTCAAATAGGTACGTAATTGTAGCCATGTTGTGATACAATAGTGATTAGTCATAGAACGAATGAGAACTATTGTAGGTAAATTAGTAATTAAATGACTAATAAAAATACAGTGACTATAGTACAATAGAAAATGCAACTCGTTTAAAAAACAAATAAGTAATCAGGTGACTCCTATTTGTTTTTCAAACGAGTTGCAGTATTTGTATAAGTCTAAATCAAAATAACACATTCAACAATAAACTTTTTTATGACTGTTCAAAAGCATAATATCTTTCACTTGATTCTCTATCAATATTTCTAATAGATAAAATCCACATTAGTAAAAAATATTGCCCTCTGAGTTGTGAATGTCTGATGGCTGTCGCTCCACGTACAATTCCGCCAAATCTGGTTAAACTAAAATCCGACTCCGACGAAAGTTTGGAAGAAGAGAAGTTAGTCATTAAATGTATCCGTAAGTTATTTTAAATTGAAGTGACGATGCATTCTCAGTCGTTGATAAAGCTTCTTAATTTTGTCAATATAAACTCCATTGGTCACATCTGCGGGCAATTGATCCGTGCATTCCATTCCGTTATTATGCCCACACTCAATCCCAGATGTTATTGCATCCACTATTACATATCACGCGTTATTGAATCACCCACATTTTGTAACACACCCACAATCTATTCCTGTGGGATTATGTGATGTTATCGAGTTAAATTAGTGTCTGATGTTGAGCGTAGATGTTTGTTCTTTGATTTTGTTTTGCTTAGTTTTAGCTAACGTTGCATTGAAAATCTGAATCGAATATGATTATGCCCATGGTTTACTCGCATATTTCTCGGTTCTGCGAACCCATAAAAAATATTTACTGAATCAATTTAGAACTAAATTACCATATTATTTTTATAACATTGATGATATTAACACTAGATTTAAATTGGAACATATACCTACGAGTATACTACGTAAATAGACGTGATCTAGATACTTACATAAGTAAATAAACTAGGTAGGTACTTAGTCTATAATCGTAGGAATATCACCGTAGGAGCAACTAGGTAATTGTGTTCTTCCTGAGTAATGTTACATAACAGAAGGTTGATGAAGGTCAGGTGATCGCAAAGTCAGTGCCATTGAACATGACAGACCTTGCTAAGAACCAGTTTTTCAATACTGAATGATATCACTACACATTCGCAAAATTTATTTTTGGTTTTGAGTTTCACCGGTTATTGTGTTTCTTTAACCTTTTTAACCGATTGTTACTGGTTTAAAACAGTGTTAATTTGATGTTTCGAAGTAGTGCGACAAATATTCTGTTAGAAATTGTTTCGAAAGAATTAATAAATATGAAAAACATTAAGAAATTTTACTCAAAATATTTCATAAAAAACTTTTTTCTTATAAAATTCTGCAAGAATATTTTAATACAATAATGTTGATAAATAATTATGAGATGTTGAATTATTTATGAAACTCCCACACTACGTAGAGACCGGCCACATTTAGTCCGAAGGTCAACATATCCTACAGATGGCAGCACTGTGACGTAATCAGGTGACACATTTGTATGTACACACACGTTATAATGTAAATGTAAACAATACGAGTAATTCTTCGGACCATGTGTAAGAAACAAAGATACGTTTTATCTTCTCGCCTTATTTGGTCTGCCTTACTTTTAACGTTTCTACAACCTTAACTGTTCGACTGTTTACGTTAATAACTTTTTGTAGGCTGGTAATACTGTAAAATTACAAAAAAAACTTCGCTTAGGTATTTGTATGGACCCTTTTTCCTAAAGCGCAGGCCACACTGCCAGCGAGCTAAGCGAGCGTGCGAACTTTGCGTTAGGACTAAGGATTGTTTTATACACCTTTATTTTTGTTCTATATTTAACCACAGTAAGTAAGTAAGTATATTATTGATTTGAAATAACAAATTTAATTAATCAACAACATCGACATTGCATTTGGCACAACACAATTAAATAACTAATGCTAACCTTAAGCGATCCTTAAAAATAAATATAACTAAAAGTATAGTTAAAATAACCGCAACAATAACAACAGTACAGGCTCGCGTTACATATTCTTCGAATACTTAGTTAAGATATATTATATGGTCATGGACCTTAACTGGTATTCTGACGTGATACAAGGTTAACTACTTTGATTAGACCTTATAAAAAATGT
Source organism: Timandra comae (assembly GCA_958496195.1). Lineage (NCBI taxonomy): Eukaryota > Metazoa > Arthropoda > Insecta > Lepidoptera > Geometridae > Timandra > Timandra comae. The sequence goes on from OY292363.1 coordinate 6,579,634, forward strand.
TTAGGTAGTTATTATAATGATTAAAAAATGTCGTGTTTGAATTCGCAGAAGTCGATATTGAAATATAATTTATAGTTTTTAGAGAAATAAAACTATCAAGGAATTGAATGGTCTCCGTGATTTTATTTGTGTAATATTTTGAGATAGACAATCCAGCTTTTCGGTAAATGTACGCTATTGGATACATACAGGTACTTTGGAAGAAAGTAGTCTGTAAGTAAGTATATTTCTTATTTATCTACATCAATTAATAAAACGAATTTACTTAACAAAATACATTTTTATGAATCACTAAAATGTTTTTAAAATAAATACGTTTATAAACAAACTTAGTACTTATAATAGAACAATCCAGAAGCGACCTAAACGAACCTCATAAAATTGGTATTGTATGCTAAAAGCTGACCCTTGCGTTGAACCTCGTGTACCTGTCATCCGGCACCCGGTCAAGGCTGTGACGTCACTTGTCATAATGTCTACCAAACCTGTGTAGACTTTATAAAGTTAAGTTTTTGTCTATTGTTTACTTCGAGCGCGTTTTCGCAAAAAATAACCTTGAGGGAAAATGGTAATGTTTACCTACTTGTATGTATATTTTGATTCGGCTATTATGTATGTCGTTGTATAACTAACTATTGGTTGTGTTTTGGTACAGTCAGTTTCACAAATATGGAAATAAGTAAGTACATTCAAAAATTCAAACCTTTTCTATACCAAACTGTGAATTTTTACAGTGAATCAAGAAATAAAATCGAAATATTTATTGAGTTTTTAGTTAGTTACCAAATCGTTCATATTATTGAATTACAAAACTGTTTACGTATTTTGAACCTGATTGTACAAGTGCGTAAAAGTTTCCATGTATAAAATCTTTAGTAGTTATTAAGCTCATATAAAGCTTAACAAAAGTTAAAGATGACATCATCGAAAACAGCAATATTATTGCGATGTGTAATCCAATATGCAACGGGCTGAGTCATCGGGTTACGATACAGGCGCTAACCAAAGTTTCATAAACCATTTCTTGGATATACCATGGTGGTATCCGCTGAGATGACTAAAGAGTCCTTCGCCTTGGAGTTTCGCACGAACTCTGACCATTTATAGCGTTTAAAATGATACATTAACACTTTGAAGGTTTGTATACGAAGAAATGTTTACGCGATAATAATTTTATGTAAGGTTTGTGGTTTAAAGTTAAATTGGATATGGATTAAACGTAAATGCGTAATATTAGTAAGAATTAACTTAAGTACTTATAAATGACTAAACATTTATTATTAAGCAATTTATAAATAAGTACATATTATGTATATGTATGTATTTTAATGGAATTCTTTGAATATAAATTATTTAATGTTTCTAACATAATTTAAGTGTTAAGTTATGATGTATTTCGGAGATCAATTAAAAATAATAGTTACTAAGCGAGTTCCGTTTGTTATACCATCACACCCACGCCAACTTTGTTCCCACAACATTTTTTTAAATACTTATACTACATACATATCTATTTCTAACTGGTTTTTAATTTATAGTGGGTGGTTATTGGTTAAAGGTAAAGATTGTTTTGATTTGGGACGTTTTTTAACATTTATATTGAAAGCTAAAATATAATTTAATTTAGAGCATTTTCCTTAGTTGCTTACTATATTAGACACAGTAAGTTTGAGAGAGTGATGAAAGTTAAAAAGGTGGTTCGTATTTTTATTCTTTTTTTATCCTTAAAATCCCAAATACTTATAAAAAAGGGATTTTACGCGGGTTAGACTGCGAAGCAATGCGTATCATATTAAAATTAGGTACAATCTACAAAGAGTGTTACACGGGAAATCACACCTTTATCTCTGTTATAGTTATGTAGATTCTAATTATTTGTATCGTACGTACTATAGTTTGGTATGTCCATTATATTAAATTTTGTCTTTCCAAGTATTGTATGAGCGCTCCACATGGACGCTAATGAGTTCAATCAATGGGTTCATAACAAAGCAATGCGAGATGAGGTGAACGTTACGAAATCCAGGTCCATTGTTCTCAGAACGCGGTTACAAAAGTTACTAATAACCGTGAACTATAACACGCGTTAATATTACTTTTTAGGATTTATTAAGATACTTTACTCTGTGCCTAGTAGAACGAGTGCAAAAGAGCTTAGCTTGTCGTTTTTTGAATAAGCTTTTTCGAGTTACACTTAAATATGCATTATATCTTAAAACATAATTTAATACAAATCATTGCAACACTTTCCAAAAAAGAATTTAAAAACGAATACTTTTAGTAGTATTTATGTATAAGAATTTTGAAAAAAACTAACAAGGAAATAACAGCCACAATACTCTACACCCCTATTTCGAAATTACGGGACTTATTAAAATCAGAATTTCTGTAGCAGTAACTGAATCCATATATCCAAAAAAAATATCAAAAATGATAGTCGATTACTTATCTTTAAAAAATACTAAATAAATGCCGTATTACCAGACGGCATACTAGCTATCAAGTATTCTGTGACGGCTCGGGTCGATGACCGCGCTCAGCTGTGTATCGCAGCGTTCGCCTGTTGTTCGGTGTAGAATAACAATAAAATTCGGCGGGATTTTGAAAAACTTTGACTTATCATAACTATTTAAATAAAAGCAAAAAATTAAAACTAACTTCACTATTATATTGTCACCCGTCGATTACATTAGCTGTGTGATTAAGTATCTCGAATTTAAAATAGGGGTGTATAGAGAAGAGCATTTTAAAATTATTGAAGTGTTTATGTAGATTACTAATTTTACAGGAAGTCACAACCATTACGCGCTATTATTATTTTTTATTTGATTCGCTCTGATTTAATGTTACCAACTTTAATGTATAAAATCGCTTAGTAAACCAACACCGGCATTAAAACCGTTGAACCCGTAACACAATACTTTCTATTGTTCGTTTCATGGTTGTGATATTGTAAAACTAACTTTAATTACTTCTATTAATTGAACATTAGAACTCTTGCCCTCTTTAACTGAATCCGTATCATTGTAATTCCTCACGGGTTTTTATGATGTGATGAAACGCGGCTTATCCTTATGTGGGCAGCTGTTTAAAGTTTGGATAGACGATACATGCTAATACAAAGGTACCACACAAAGTTGGATAAATAGAAAGCCTTGGAAATGAGGATAAATTACTGTTTGCACTACCGTATGTAGTAATTCCTTGTATGGGGTGTCGGGAATAGAGCGAGTTCTCACGTACTCGTACATCACTGCACATTACTTCGGGTTACTGTTTCCATTCGGTCCCGGTACTCATTGACATCGCTTTTTCTACCCTTGTAAGGAATATCCTGTTACGATAACTTTACTTCTGTCTTTCTTAACTTGGGCTTGTTAGTTGGAATGAATTTATTCTGATTCATATTGATTCATATTATACCTAATACTCTTAATGAAGTTATCGTCGAAGAGCGTAAGTTCTGATTCATGTTATAATACTTAAGATGACGTTTAGGACAGTCTTTTGCACCAAAATGATCAAATTTTGGTTAAACGCCGTGTAATGTAAAATGAAATAAGAACTTACTTATTTTATTTTCTTTAAAGTACCATAAAAATATTTTATAACCAATTTTAATTAGCATGCATGCCGGTGATTACATAGGAATTATATAAAAATGATTCACACAGTACAATTAAATACATCTAGAAACTGAATTGCTTTAGTTTTGCAAAGTTTAATTTGATAAATACTACAAAGTGTACGAGAATAGCACACACGAGTTTATTACGTCATTCTATCATATCAGTCTGAATTATTTTGACTTGTTTATAGTGCAGTTACGATCTTTATAAGTTTAAAAGTTGTGATATGACATCATCCCTAATTTCTTCCTTGCCCTTGTTTCAGTTGGCAACGACTCGGAAGGTCAACAATGGGACCAAATACATGAGCTGCCAAAATTAATCCTAATGAAGTGGGCAGGTACCTAATTGATTTACATGAGCGTAGATAATGAATTAATGTACCATTCGTGATCTCATTGTATCTCTTCACCTTGAATACAAAACGAAACTGAATGCATTAAAAAGGTATTAGCTACTTAAGTATGTTGTTTTCCTGATGTTCGTTCTATCGCAATTCTAATGTTTATATTGCCAAACTTCGTCGTGAAAGTCTCGCCAATAAAACTATTAAAAATCTACGAACAGTTATCGACGATCTAGATTTGCCGAAAACATGTTTTTATTCACGGATGTTGCTAAGAAAAACGCTCCCGTGGCGCTTCGTAAAAACAGAATTATTATAAATAACTTGCGACTCACGCGTCTCAAGGCAAGGACGCAACCCAAATAAATATATATTATTCTGAAATAATCAAGGTCTTTGAATACAGGAACATTCGACATGCAAAGATTTAATGATTAAGTAAATCAATTTTGATTAATGTAGCGTACATGATTTACAGAAATCACTAGGAAATAAACAGAAAGGCCATAACATAAATCTATTTACCATAAAAGTAGTTGATGTCGAACTGTAGTCACTAGTATCACTTTATTTTATCACTCACATTGAACAAGGACTGTTAATTAATTAACAATGGTTGGTTAGTGCGCGCGTGTGTTTCCCGGTGCCGCGAGCGATGGGACGCGCGGTTTCGCTTGTCGGATGTCGAACTCGATCTGCGAGAGAACTGAGTCTCGTGGTCTTGACTCGCGACTCGCGGCTATTATACAAATAGTACTACGTTATGTGTTGTGGCCACAGGCGACTTGCATCTCACTGACGCATCATCATGATGACAACTCTAATACAATACTATTTTAATGTTATACTATTGCGATGTAAATAGGTAAACGTTTACTGCAATGCCATAATCAAGTGCGCTAAAATGTTTATGTTTCAGTAAAGATAAGGCTTTATCTGAGGTTTTATGTTATTAGTTTTGTATTGTGTGAAAGAAAAAATAAATTATATATTTATCAGTAGCTATCCGTGGTATAGCAGAAATAGTGTTTTGTGATAACTTAAGGTATAAATTGGTGGCCGACCGCAGACCACACGAAGCCGACCACACGAAGCCGGCTAATGTCATCATGACACTTCGTAGCTTCACGTAGCTGCGGTCTTGATTTCGAACCCGACTGCAGGCGACAACTGCAGATGGCAACAGATGATGACATCCAGTTCGTTCGTTCCGAGTCTTTGAGTAGAAAGCCAAACGGAGACAATAAGAGAACAAATTTGATAAAAACTAAGTCTGTCAATTTCAGTGAGTGGAGAGTGCGGTAAGGCACACACAGACAATTTCACACCAATGCAAATGGGGGTGACGTAGCTACGAACGCACACGACCAAAATTATCAAACACTAGTTGCTATTTACGCACACTTGTACATTCTCACACAGGGCCGTACCTATACGTGCAAGAGATGACGTCAATTTAAAGTAAGCGACACTAGTGCTTGATACTAACGATAAATTTGCTGTCAATGATTTTTGACTATTAAGTAAAAAAGCTGAAAGCGGACTGACTTAGATTCCGAACAGAACATTTTTTTTTTGTTTTTGTAATTTAGTGCATTATTTAACAATATTAAATAATACTTACAAGTGATAAGTGGTATTATCCTTTTGTATACTTGATGATTCTGATCGCTTTTTATATATAAAAATACACAGCAATTTGGCATTTTTGTTGGGTATCATTCGACGCGCACTGTCATTTGCTGAATGACGCGGAACATGCGCGGAACGCGAGGCGATTAGTTTTTATAAAACCATAAGCCCATGGGCATTCTGCATTCTTAAACCTTTGACAGAGGGGAAGGCCTCCCAGTTTTCGCTCCGTTTGGCTTTCTACTCTAAGTTATGGGTGCTTCGTGTAATAAGATGTCTGACGTTGAGTGAGCGATGAACTATCGGCGAGTTTCTCGCCCAAGAAAAAGACAGTGAACATACATTCCGTGTAAACAAAAGAGATGCACATATTATGTAATTACAAGAAATTTGACTCGTAAATCTTATAATACACATCTATCTAGGTGAAAAATGTATGTAGATATTTCTGAAATCATCGATTCTCAAGGAATATTATAGGTATAATAAGCAAGGCATAGATAGCATAGCGTTCGTTGTGTTTAATATATAAGTATAGTAAATAAAAACTGCAAAAGATTTTCACACAAATATTTTTAATTTTAAATCAACTAACACAAATAATTTATTAACAAAGCATATTTTTTAATGTTAACTTTCTGTAAACCTATTTGTTTTAAACACACAGTCTTCCAAACCACGCGCACATATAATAATATGAGTAACATGTCCCTGTACTTCGTTCGTAGGTACTTGAAGTAACCGATACGGTGGGCTCCATCTCCACAACACGTAGAGTGACCTCTGTTACTGTAGAAGGGGCGGTACCACGTCGGTTACGGGACGGATTCGGTCGAAGTTTCCTCTCTACCAGGGTGAAGCCATCCACGTCGACTTTCTCTGCTGCACTTACTGCTACTTGCTGTTTCTTAGGTGCAGCTACGCTCTTAACCTGGATAGTACGCACCAGATGAGGCTTGTTGGTTGTTTGGTTTGCGGAGCGGCTGGCGGGATACCTGCGCGTAACTCTTCTGCTAAGGGGCACGTGTAGCAGAAGAGGGCGCAGTTGGCACGGGGGTCGGTGTATCTGTTCGTTTCGCACTCGCCTTTGTTAATAGTAGTGATTATTCAGCCGAACATTGAGGCAGTTGTTGCGACACGACGTCTTGTGTGTTGGTACAAACGCAACGCAACGGTACAAAATCAACAATTGCTACTTTTCTACGTATCCGTGTTTTTACTATTTAAAATTGTACGAAAATAAAAAAATAAATATAACGTCGAGCGAATAAAATAGTCAGACATGACATGAGTCTGTCAGACAACTGAGACAAAGTTCGATCAAAATTCAATTCAAAAAAGGTTTCGTTTACGGATAAAATGTTCTTGAAAATGAAAATATCGAGTAATTAGTGTACTGTTTCTTCAATTAACAATTATTCTATTCAATTTAATTTATCCATAATTAATTTTAATTTAATCTTTCGTTAACATGGAATGTACATTCACTGTCCTTTTCTTGGGCGAGAAACTCGCCGACAGTTCATCGCTCACTGGGACCGCTGATTTAATCTATGGTCGGATATATATATCTATGGTCAGCTTCACTACTGATCCGCGGTCGGGCGACACTCCTGTCTGCTGCTCGGCTTCATGAAGCTAGCTTCATGAAGCCCACTTCGAATGTTATTTCATAGAGATTCATACAAACCAGTAGTGGCGCGGCTTCGTGTGGTCGGCTTCGTGTGGTCTGCGGTCGGCCACCAATTTATACCTTTAAGGTATAAGTTGGTGGCCGACCGCAGACCACACGAAGCCGCGCCACTACTGGTTTGTATGAATCTCTATGAAATAACATTCGAAGTGGGCTTCATGAAGCTAGCTTCGCGTCGCCGAGCAGCAGACGGGAGTGTCGCCCGACCGCGGATCAGTAGTGAAGCTGGCCATAGATATATATATCCGACCATAGATTAAATCAGCGGTCCCACAGTGAGCGATGAACTATCGGCGAGTTTCTCGCCCAAGAAAAGGACAGTGAATGTCCATTCCATGTTAACGAAAGATTAAATTAAAATTAATTATGGATAAATTAAATTGAATAGAATAATTGTTAATTGAAGAAACAGTACACTAATTACTCGATATTTTCATTTTCAAGAACATTTAATCCGTAAACGAAACCTTTTTTGAATTGAATTTTGATCGAACGTTCTCCAGTTGTCTGACAGACTCATGTCATGTCTGACTATTTTCTTCGCTCGACGTTATATTAATTTTTTTATTTTCGTACAATTTTAAATAGTAAAAACACGGATACGTAGAAAAGTAGCAATTGTTGATTTTGTACCGTTGCGTTGCGTTTGTACCAACACACAAGACGTCGTGTCGCAACAACTGCCTCAATGTTTGGCTGAATAATCACTACTATTAACAAAGGCGAGTGCGAAACGAACAGATACACCGACCCCCGTGCCAACTGCGCCCTCTTCTGCTACACGTGCCCCTTAGCAGAAGAGTTACGCGCAGGTATCCCGCCAGCCGCTCCGCAAACCAAGCAACCAACAAGCCTCATCTGGTGCGTACTATCCAGGTTAAGAGCGTAGCTGCACCTAAGAAACAGCAAGTAGCAGTAAGTGCAGCAGAGAAAGTCGACGTGGATGGCTTCACCCTGGTAGAGAGGAAACTTCGCCCGAATCCGTCCCGTAACCGACGTGGTACCGCCCCTTCTACAGTAACAGAGGTCACTCTACGTGTTGTGGAGATGGCGCCCACCGTATCGGTTACTTCAAGTACCGAAGTACAGGGACATGTTACTCATATTATTATATGTGCGCGTGGTTTGGAAGACTGTGTGCTTAAAACAAATAGGTTTACAGAAAGTTAACATTAAAAAATATGCTTTGTTAATAAATTATTTGTGTTAGTTGATTTAAAATTAAAAATATTTGTGTGAAAATCTTTTGCAGTTTTTATTTACTATACTTATATATTAAACACAACGAACGCTATGCTATCTATGCCTTGCTTATTATACCTATAATATTCCTTGAGAATCGATGATTTCAGAAATATCTACATACATTTTTCACCTAGATAGATGTGTATTATAAGATTTACGAGTCAAATTTCACCCGAGCGAAGCCGGGATTTAATCTTGTAATTACATAATATGTCATCTCTTTTGTTTACACGGAATGTATGTTCACTGTCTTTTTCTTGGGCGAGAAACTCGCCGATAGTTCATCGCTCACTCAACGTCAGACATCTTATTACACGAAGCACCCGGAACTTAGAGTAGAAAGCCAAACGGAGCGAAAACTGGGAGGCCTTCCCCTCTGTCAAAGGTTTAAGAATGCAGAATGCCCATGGGCTTATGGTTTTATAAAAACTAATCGCCTCGCGTTCCGCGCATGTTCCGCGTCATTCAGCAAATGACAGTGCGCGTCGAATGATACCCAACAAAAATGCCAAATTGCTGTGTATTTTTATGTATAAAAAGCGATCAGAATCATCAAGTATACAAAAGGATAATACCACTTATCACTTGTAAGTATTATGTAATATTGTTAAATAATGCACTAAATTACAAAAACAAAAAAAAATGTTCTGTTCGGAATCTAAGTCAGTCCGCTTTTTCATAATAGGTATACGAATATATAGCTTTTTTACTTAATAGTCAAAAATCATTGACAGCAAATTTATCGTTAGTATCAAGCACTAGTGTCGCTTACTTTAAATTGACGTCATCTCTTGCACGTATAGGTACGGCCCTGTGTGAGAATGTACAAGTGTGCGTAAATTGCAACTAGTGTTTGATAATTTTGGTCGTGTACGTTCGTAGCTACGTCACCCCCAGTTGCATTGGTGTGAAATTGTCTGTGTGTGCGTTACCGCACTCTCCACGCAGAAATTGACAGACTTTTCTATTATCAAATTTGTTCTCTTATTGTCTCCGTTTGGCTTTCTACTCTAAGACTCGGAACGAACGAACTGGATGTCATCATCTGTTGCCATCTGCAGTTGTCGCCTGCAGTCGGGTTCGAAATCAAGACCGCAGCTACGTGAAGCTACGAAGTGTCATGATGACATTAGCCGGCTTCGTGTGGTCGGCTTCGTGTGGTCTGCGGTCGGCCACCAACTTATACCTTACAGTATATACCATAAGCAATTTGAATAGAAACTTGCATGCTGAACAAAAGTCATAAAATTGAATTTGTCAAATTGGTGTCAAAAACTCAAGTAAAATAGTTCACAAACAATAACAATAAAATTAACAAAACAAAATAAAATGTGACTTCATACACAATAATGCTAATTGGTTTACAAGTAAGAAGAATACGAAACCAAAATGATTAATGCACTTTCATATTTGGGTATGAGCCTGCAGTCCGAAGTCTGCCTCTGGACGTTGCTTGGTCTCGTCAGAACCATTTTTGACGCCACACTCTTCAAAGTGAATGAAAATCTTAAGCAGGTGCCTGATGCGTTGAAACGTTGTTTACATAATTACATTTCCTATACAAAACTTTTAATTGAATATCTGTTTATCAAAAGTACTTTATAAAGTGAGGATTGATAAAGCAAAGAGTTCTTACCTTAACTAAAAGTTACGAAATTTCGTTAATTCTATTTATAGCAAGATTTTCTCTTCCTGTATTTTATTCTTAAACTACCTGTACCCCGCAGTTTCAGCCGCGTAAAAGTCATTATACTATCTTAAAGGTTACATAGTATATATTAATGAATGCCCCATTTATAAAAAATCTATTTTAGTGATAATGTTACGATTTTTTTAACGGTCAATTTTATTTCTATTACTACAACTTGGCCCTTCTTGCTTGACGTCGATTTCTGGGTCACTAAGTATTAATAACTATCATAACTTTGCTAGCCCATCACCCACTGGTATCTTTACTTCGATTCTTAGTAGTACAACCCTATACCTAGATAAAATCCAGTTCAACACAGAACATATCTAACCAAAGTGGTTGTATATTCAGGTGTGGCAGATGAATATGCCGGTCGAGATAACGTTACCAGTGCAGCGCGTGCTGCGGACGATGATCTCCGGAGTCATGTTGCTGCAGTGCTTCACTGTTTATATTTACCTGGCTGCGTACATTGTGTTGCTATACCCGGTGTTTTTGGTTTGTATATGACTAAGATATTTACTGTTTATCCTTTTCAGAATAGGTTAGGTGTTTTCCAAATACGGAAGTAGAATTTTGGCATTATCTGTGATTTTAGAGGGTTAAATTTCTCTCTAATTTGGGTAAGTTGTTGGTTCTGTAATATTTTGGTCAAACCAAGTGTTTGACTTTGAGAGCTTAACTACCCGTAACGACTGTCGATGAAGTTAGTACGACAATTGGGACCGAAAGGTTAAAATATTTTTGACTATGTTTCCTCAAAGCCGATTAGATTTAACTCATGATGTAGACGCTTGTCCTTAAATAACATTTAATTGTCATATAGGAAGAACGTCCCACTTTGGTGCTACCATGGCTTCTTTTGGCTGCAATAAGACAGTTGCTGTGTGAGCTTACAAGCCTAGCCATAGGTCTCGGTACGTGTGTGCTCATAGGACCCGCTCGGCCGCCATGTGTAACGTTTGTCATAGTCAAACTAATCGCCATTATGCCGGCATTCTACATGTGGATGCTAGTTTATACGTAAGTGAAATTTGTTGTTTTTGCTTTAGTTCGAAATTCGTTAGTAACTTCAATTAGCTTTTTTAATTAAGCACCCACTAAATTTAGGTATACAAAATTATGAAGAGTCAATTTGTTTGAAGCCGATAATCTCAGAAATTGTTAAATTTTATTTGGTGTTTTAGTTTGTTATTTGACGCAAATGAAACTGCTAGTGGCTGGAGGAATATAAATATTTAAATAGGATGTAATGTTAATATCTAAGTAGGTATGTTTATAGTTTTATTACTATTTGTCGCTATAATACATTTGATTTCTTATAGCTTCTACCGGACATTGAAAATTTCGGCAGCATTCAAAATGTTTCCGGCGGTGCATCCACAGTCTGACCACGATTATGGCCTTGAGCTTGCCGTCCGTCGACGACGAACGAAGTCTCTGTTGGGAGAGGAACAGCTCCGGTGTAAACTCGAAGCTAGCCTGTGAGTATGTGCATTTGATGGTTTATCCTTACCAACTGGTTGTACATGTACATAGTACTGACTTATTTCAATATTTTCAAATTTGATTAAAGATACGGAAATAGAATCTCAGAAGTGCCATCGGCTACCTTAATTGATTTCCCGAACATCATATCACATTCCGCAAATACCAGCACAGAAGATATGAAAAGTGATACGAATATCTTTATGCCCTCATCGTTAATAACCCATCACATATCGGACACCGGTTCACTAACGTATGATGACTGGTACGCGGCGGATTTAAATTTACCTCGGGACACCGATAGAATAATGGAACAGTTTGTGCTGATGTTATTAAAGATAGGCGCTTATTTATCGAAAGAAGGTCCTTCTTTTCATGAATCGTTTCATAACAAATCTACTCTGTCGACAGTTTCGCGGCGCGATAATCTTAACTGTTCGATTCCATCAGATGACACGGAGACCCCTCCTCAAGTGGGAAGTAAAGGAAACACCGCATCCTATGTACGAGAATATCCACAAATATTTATGAAAAAGACTTCAGAAATCCCTCGGATGTCTGAAACAAACACCCTCCAATCAATGGCTGTGGATAACACAAAGACGAGTATCGTGGAGACTGAAGAAAACAGCGTCACAACAAGACTCAAAGATCGGAAGCGTTCGCTCTTAATAAACCAAAAAGAAAGGATCTCATTGGATATTGAAAAAAATACGACTCGAAGAAAATATTCGAGTTCTGAACAAACTGTTTCAACTGAAACTGTGGATAATAAGTTACAAGTTAAATTTCACTCTCAACATAATAAAGATCAACCGACACAAGTAACCCATGATTATGCTATTATAAGAGATAGCTTAAAAATAGCAGATCCATCAGATAGTTTGATTTCTATTTTGAACAACATTTCAGATTCAAAAAATAACTTAAACCTTGAGAATACTGAAAGTAAAAAGAATAAATAATACCCGAACATTGGTATTATTATGTAAAGTTGTAAATTAAATAATAAAACAAAAGTGAATTGCAATTATCTATTTATTATTTCTAATTACATACCTACTTAGTAAATACTTATTAAATACCTATTTTATTTATTGTTTGGATCGCAGACGGTGTTTTCGACAGCCGCGACAGGGTCTAAATACATAACTCTATAGTTAAACTCGGCTGGATTTATTAAGTTGAACTGGTAGAAGGGCAGCCTGTTGGTGATGATCCAAACAACTTGAGGTATTTCGTGGTCTATTCTTAGGTCATTAGGGAAAATAAGCGTTTTATTGTTCTGTGCTATAACTGCTAAGTTCTTATTGAGGTAAGGTTTACGTATGTCCCAACACCCGATACCGTCCAGTGAAATGAGGTTATAGAACATAACACCGTTGCGGTCGACCGCTGCGGCCGACACCTGTCCGATTGGTCCGCGGCTCTCGCCGAGCAGCTCGAATTCACTCACGGCATCAGGATCACTTGCGCGTGAAGGGTCTCTGATCACAGAGGTCTTTACGACAAACTCGAGCGAACTGGACATGGAGTGGTAATACAAAAGTCGATCACCACGGTGGAATTTACCTAATGACATACCAAATAGGCCGTCTGACCATTGGTAATTCAGTCCGTGGAGTGTATAGTTTGAGAGTAAAGGTTCTGGGTAGAAACTGTAGTGGCTAAATCTCCAGAAAGATGCGTCTGAATCCCTGAATACGATGAGACCGAACCGCCACGCGTCTGCTATGTATACGTGAATATCTCTGCATCGTGCGTCTCTTGAGTCTACTATAAGGTTGGTGATGAGGGAGTTTTGAAGGACGTATTCGCTCGGTATCGGGTAGCGTGCTAGTACAGTGTCTGTGTCCAAGCTAACGGCGAAAAGTGTCGGGGGACACAGTTGACGAGGAGATTCAAACGCCTCCACTTGCCCGGAATCGAGGACCCACATCACACCACAATGGTCGATACTCATTCTGAATACGGAGGTGAAACCGGTACAGTTTTCTGTAACAAAAATAAATATCAGTAAGTAAAGACGTTTATAATACACTAATAAATAGTGTGATGTTACTCCTGCTTATACATGTATACTCCTACACACTCAAACGACCAAGCAGATTTTAATGAATGAATGAATCACCTATATTATTGCTTGCAATAACACAAACTTTGATTGATTTTAAGACCATTGTAGATTTGTACCTGCATTATGCCAGTCCCAATTAGGGAACGGTCTGAGTGGCGGTGATTCAGACTCAGCTACAATTGGTAGAGACGACAGAGTGGCAGGAACTCCTTTCTTCCACCGAGGGGTGCTCACAAACACACGGTCCTTCCATCGCTCAATGCCTAGTGTGATGACGTTTTTTTGGATAAATGCTCTGGAAATATAATAATCAGTTAGTGGTTTTACGTATAGTCTATACAGGGTGTCCAGGCACCGGTGTCGGAGACATGATTGGGTGGTAAAATATGGTGTTTTTAATGACAATCACGATAAATGTTTTTTTGTACACTCAAAAAAAAAAAACCTAAATTCAATGAAATTATTTTGCAAATGAAAAGCTACTAAGCTACATTATCATAATATTTTAAGTGAAAATTTTCGTTACTAAGGGATATGGAAAAAAATCAAGATACTTATTCTGAATTGATAAAATAAACTAAGTTTTTACCCATTATCAATAGCTGCCTGTCTTTCTTGCGGGGATGGATACTCGAAGTCAATTTGTTTCCATCTGTACAAAGTGCCTACTGACTTTTTACTAGCAACGATATTGTCGGCGGCATTACACACAGCAACGATTGCTGCTAAGACGCAAAGGACGATTGTGCTTTTCTAAAACACAGAAAAAGTATATTAACAATTATGAATTTATACAAAAACAAACCTTAAGTAAAATATTACACTTAAAACTGTAATTCATTCGTTACTGTACTACTAAATTAGTTATTAACCGAGAAGAAACAAAAGCGTGTTTTTCATTGAAATATTTTGTGAAGGCCAACTTGTTTTAAGGTACTTTATGTTTAACAGCTTATTAATTTTGCTATTAGCACGACAAGGAAATATTTCTTACATGAAATTACTCAGTTCCTGTCCCATTTACAAAATATATGTACTTATTTCAAGTTGCTTTTCTCTGTGGTTTTGCTCGCATAAATAATTTCCGTCATTGCCTTTTTTGGTCTGAATTTTGGGAAATAATGTGTCTTAATTTTGTTTTAACTATTTTAAGTAACATTTGTCTTTATCTGTTGTCTTAATCCTGTAATGTAAGCGAAGAGTAACAAACATTCGCGAAATTAATGTTGAAATATTAATAAATTTAGTCTTCATATTTCAAGAATATCTTAAATGAATTATTGCAAATATGTATAGTAATTTATCATTTTGTGATATTCATGTAACCCATTCGAATCAGTGAGAGAGAGGTCCTTGCAGTGAATTCATTCAATACAGCCCGTTATTTTAATATAATGTAAATATGCACTAATATTATAATTATGTACATACTTAATAGTTTTGTTCGTTACGCTATCACGTTATAACTAGGGTAGTCTAGTCTAAAGACATAAGTATGCAGAATATATAGGATACTTTTTATATCGAAACACATCCACATTAAACGAGAGTTAAAGCAGGTAAAACAGCAGGACTATCCATACTAGGTATTTGTGAGTTAATGCGTTTGTGAGGTTGAAGGAGGTTGGTTATCTCTGGATCTACTGAGTCGATTTTAATGATTCTTTTACCAATAGAAAGCCACATTCAAGCCACACTATTTACGTGTTTTATATTTTATTTCCATACTAGCGCGGTTTCACCCGTATAGTTCTCGAACCCGTGGGAATTTCGAAATAAAACATAGCCTCTGTCCTTCCCCGGACCATAAGCTACCCCTGTACCAAATTTCAAGTAATTCGGTTTTGTACTTTAGCCGTGAAAAGGTAACAGACAAACAGACAGAGTTACTTTCGCATTTATAATATTAAGTAAGGATTATTTACGCGTAATGACCAAGTAATGTCGCCTTCACTGAGAGAGACCTCAAATGTGTACCTAGTACCAGTCTCCATGAAGTAAAAGTAGAACTGACTGTTTCATAATCAACAATGTGTATGCAACTTGAATATGTATTAGCATATTAAGAATATAAATTCGTTTTCAAAAGTTTAGAGAGTGGTTTCTCTATGTGAAAATGAAATTTATGTCTACCTTAAAATGTTAACCTTAGATTAAGGTACCTTATGCTAATAACATAGTATAAATTATATAGTTAGGCATGCAAATACCAGACTAATATTTATAAGAAGCATAACCTTTCTCAACGATTTTCTTAAACAGGACCTTATAAAAAAAGGCATTGGGAGTGCTACTTCATAAAAAGATCCATAAGTTTACCTTAGTCTATAGTTACGGTTTTTGGGACAGTCACTCTGAAACTATCAGTTACTTACATCATAATATTTACTATAAATTTTATTTTATATATCCCGAATTATTAAGATTTGGATTATATTTAACAATTATTTTTTCTTTGTAGACAGGTCTCTCAAAAGAGGACAGGATTCTTTAAAAAGTAAAAGCGAATTTTTAAAATAAATACCCTTGATTAAAACCAGTCTGAAGTCTCCCCGGTATGTATGCACTACTGTAAACACGAGCCACATGTTCCAATAGTAGGTATTACATACATTAATCGAACAACAAAATGTAGAGCCAAGCCCGTGAAACCAAACAATGAGTTTGTAGGTGCGTACGTGAACAGTAGCGATATTCATGTTAATACATAAGTATTTTAATTTGTTGTTAGTTTTTCAGATTCTTGTTAATATTTTATCTAATTTATACAGTAGTTACTACTTGGAACTTGAAAGAATGATCAATTATTTCGGCTAATTAAACTTATATTTTTTGTAAGTACTTATAATAAAAAGTAATCTTAATTAAACGAACAAAGGGTCTACATGGCAAATGCTGTTCTGCTAAGGAATATTGACTAGCACCAGATGCTGACTAAGTAACTCTGTATATTTAATTTAATGACGATCAATCGATATTAAGATAAGAACCAATAAATATTTATAAAACAATTATCCCATTTACATTAACTCAAACAATATAAACTTAAAATAAATCCGGAAATAATTAAAATAAAATTATCTTAAATTCGAAATTTTGTATGCATTTTAAATTTAATAGCTTCAGAAAGAACGTAAAGTATGTACTGAGAGAAAACACTAAAGTACTAATAAAAAAAATTACTCACCATCATTATGTTGAACTGGTTTAAAGATTTAAGTAAAATAAATAAAAAATCCCGTATGTTTACACGTCCACTCCGAATCTTGCTTAAAACTAATATGCCTATAACGAGTCTTTAATAAATGTATCGTAACATCAGCATTTTTGGTGGTGCAGCTGGTGGTATTACAACTATTGACAAAGTTTGTAACATTATAACTATACATGTGATACTTCGTAGATAGTTCAAGCTAGAAGTCTACGAGACTCCAGACAGCTTTTGAAGGTCGATTTGAAAATATAAAAAACAAGTTTTCAAAAATATTGCGTCTTATTTAGCAATCAAAAAAATAGATAGCAAATAACATAATACTTGCCAAATAAAAGTAGGTTATTTGTAAAGAAAATTTTAGTAATTTATAATCCTCAATTTCAAAATGTTTATTTACCAAATAAACTTAAAAAGAATTCCTAAAATGTTTATCAAATAAAGGATCCTTATATTTATATCTTAGCAAACGTTCAAATATTCAAAGTCTGTGTGATTTTTAGTAGGCGTTTTATTTCACGTTAGTATCTAGTTTATTATAATGATTAACAACTTTTATCACGGACTTTTATTATAATAACAAATAAATATATCTAATATAAACAAGACTACAATTATATGGCAGCTGTCCCCATAATCCAATCTGGGTTAAGGATATTTAATATTGGGATCACACACGGTGCCTAGAACCGCTTCCTCCGTGTTGGCATATAAAATTCTATAATTATAGTCATCATAATCTAGTGGACCAGCTTGGTACATCGGGAGTCTGTTTGAGATCACCCAAACGCTTTGTTCTATTTCCTGGTCGATTTTTATATCGTTAGGGAATACCAGAGTTTCTGTGTTCCTGGCGACGACTCCTTGCGTCTTCCTTCTATATGTTTTCCTCAAGTCCCAGCACCCCACACTGTCTCTCATCACTAACCCATAAAACATTATTCCTCTCCTATCGATAGCTGAAGCTGACGCTTGTCCATTCATGTCTCTGCTCTCTCCCAAAATATTGAAGTCGTTCGCACTACTGTTAACACGCGATTGGTCTTGAAGGACAGATGTTAACACGTAAAATTCTCTGTAACTCGAAAGGGAATGGAAAAACAGAATTCTCTCGCTATTTATTCTATGTAGAGGTGATAATGATAATCCAAATATTCCATCTGGCCATTGAAAGTTGAGTCCATGTAAAGTAAAGTTGGAAGCAATGGGGTCTGGGTAAAATAGTGGATTGGAAAATCTCCAGAAAGTTTCATCTGCTTGTCTGAAGACAAGTAAACCAAAACGCCATGTGTCTGCAATGTATGCGTGGAGATCGGCACACTGATCGTCCCGAGTATCCACAACGATATTCGAGAAAAGTGAGTCTTGCAAGACGAACCTTCGAGGTATCTCATATCGTGCGATTACTGTATCGGTGACAAGGTTGAAAACAACAATGCTCGGTGGACAAATTTGTCTTGGATTGTCTTGTGAGTTGATTTGACCAGAATCCAGCACCCATAACCGTCCACAAGGGTCAGCATTTATACGAAATACTGACGTTAATCCTTCGCATCTACTGTTATTGACACCTGAAAATATAGAATTAGTTTCTTTAATACAGATAGTTAAACTCAAAACCGATACCAAATAGATATCGCATAAAGATTCGGAAGAAGAATATGAAGAAGTTTCTTTAATACAAATTCAAGTTCGAAAACATCAAATGACTAAAAGTAAGCATTGAAACTTACTTGAACCCCTATGAAAACTCCAGTCTGGGTAAGGTTTCAACTGTGGAGAAGCCAGGCCCCCTGCTCTAGGTAGTGTCGCTAGAGTGGCGGGGACACCGCGTCGCCAGCTCGGCAGTGTCACCCACACCCGCGAGCCCCACACTTCTAGACCCAGAGGCAACACGTTTTCTGGGATGTATTCTCTGAAAATTAGAAAAGAAATGTATATGTCAATAGCTTTTCTAACAAGTTTAATCAATAAGTATACATTTTAATAAAACATCATTGCTGAAATAATTTTTCTTACAACCTTTATCTTTGGTCAGATGAAAAGCTAATTACAAAATTTTATTTCATATAGGAAAGACAATCGTACTTATTTTAACTGAACTGTGTCTACTCTAGCCATCGTTTCAAATATTTAAGAAACAAACAAGCTGACCGACACACTTTGTTTTGCCATTTTTAGGATGGGCATCCCTTACCATTTATGGGAATAAAAATAGTTAAGGATCTATTTTCCCACCTACTGACTACGCTTTTATTTGGTTCCTACTAACATTGTACCACGAATATTTGTTTTCCTGTACAATCTATGTGATCGGGAAATATAGATTTTCACACGTACCTAACACTGGCTAACTTGTAACAATAAGTATACGAACCCAGTTGCCAAAGCAAAGTTGCGATGTCTCTCGGATGGGAATTCAAAGTCAATTGTTTTCCATTTGTAAAGCGTATTGAATGGCGGCGTGTCTGTGTCTGCCGGCACCGACTGCGGCTGGGCCAGACCCAGCATCGCGAGCCATAACGTGAACCCGGCGGCTTTTGACTTAGCTGAAAACAGTAATAACAAAATTTAAGTATATTTACCCTAATTTAGAGTAGATTCGAGTCTCTCGGTGGGTACATATAATATAAGTATATGATTTGAGGATGAATGAAATAAAGTAGTATCCACTATTCACACTTATTATTTCATGATTCATTTAGATATTTGATTGGACATATTTATGTAAATAAGTACAATGAAAGCAAACTGCTGATGATGTGTTATTTCAAGGAAAGACACTGGAAAATTTTACTTGTGAAATGGGAAAAAAGGGGGTAGTAATGAAAGTGTCTTTTAAAGTTTTTCTACAAGATATTTCATTCAATCAATCTAAAATCATTTCATTCCAAAATTCCAAAATATAATAATGACACAAGTCAAAATTAATATACGTACCGTATACTTGTTATGAAATTATTAAATCTTGTTACCAATCGTTAGATACTAAACCAAATTATAATTTTCCGCTTTCCGAAATCGAGCAGATTCATACTATTAAATAATATTACTTATCTCGGATTGAATTGATGATAAATCAAAGGTTTTTATATTATAAGTAAAACACACCTAGTTAAAAGCTTAAGTTAAATTATTGTACTATTCTAGGTAATATGAAAATTATAATATTTAAGAAATCTTATTTTAGAAATTAATTTATACATAACTAAGTATAATTAGAATAAATCTAACTTTGGCATTTATACTCGTATTCTAAATTTAGAATTTGTAATTTGTCCTTCTATCACTAAGTAAATATAAATAATACCACCAACCATTTCCATTAATTTAATCTAAAAATATCTTAATTTGAATATCACAAGCATTAAAATCAAGAGATATATCTTATATGCGCAAATAGGTGTTCTCATTAGACGTGAAAGTTTACATAATGTAGGTACTCATTTAGAGATAGTTTTCACTTAAGAGTAAACAGTTCCTTATAAGTCCTTTTAAATTATTCAAAGAGACAAACAGTGTACGGGTTTTTATTATATAACTGGATGGTTACATACACTTCACCGTTCCATTATAGAAATGGTTATTCAAGAACCTAAGCAATAAACTAAACTTTCACTGGTTTAATTCGATAGGAAATAAGTAATATATTGTACCGTTTACATAAGCAACACGAAAAGGTATTATTATCCTTACAATACTTACGAAATATTGTTTTAATATACAAAACTGTGAACACTTCATTTATTATAATATCACGAATTAATTTCACCAACGAACACATGTCCCTCCCGTTAACCCCACCGAGTTTGAAATTGAAATGACATTACGATGTTCAATATATAACTTGTTACGAGTATAAACTCCACAATGATATGTATGTTTGAGAAAATATTAAACAGTTATGATTTTTCAAATAACAATGGGTAATTGAGCGTATAACAATATTGTAACTTCACCAAAACTTGGCTCGTGGTTACTTAAATAAATTACCGTGTTTTAATAAGGACTTATTTTACTTTTTCTGTTTTTGATTATTGTATGTAATGATTGTTATGGCTAACCCCATAAGTGTAGTATATACAATAATTATAAAGAAGCAGAGATTATGATTGTTTTGACGCTATATTTCAGGAATAGTCCTGAAATATAGCGTCGTCGTGTGACGAGAGTTATAATATTAACTAGCCGAATCTTGCGGTTGCATTCGCGTTAACATACATATTTCATATAATATGTATGTTAACGCGAATGCAACGTTTACGTTTTTCATCGGTTAGCCCATTCAGGTCTTGCTAAATATTATATGAAATATGTATGTTAACGCGAATGCAACCGCAAGATTCGGCTAGTTAATATTATAATACTATTATACTCGTCACAATGCGATGGTTGTACCCAAAGTGCTATAACTAGTTTAGTTCTCGTTTCCCTTGTAATTATATACTTTTCTATTTCCTTTTTATTACCATACTAGCGGTTTCACCCGCGTAGTTCCCGTTTACATAGGAATATGGGGATAAAATTATGCTAAAAACCTTCCCACTGAATCACTCTATCTATTAAAATAAACCACGTCAAAATCCGTTGCGTAGTTTTAAAGATCTAAGCATACATAGGGACAGAGAAAGCGACTTTATTTTATACTATGTAGTGATGTATGGTGAGATGATGTGGAAAAGAGGCCTATTACAAATGGGATATTACATGCTGACATTTTAGTTATTTTCTATTTAACGTGAATGAAACAAAAAAGTGTTCAAAGTGATTGAACTTTAAGTTTTTTGTTGCATGACTACGCGCAACAATAGATATACAGTAACTTATTTTTAAATTTCTCTAGCGTAGCGTTATACCTTTAACAAGGTTTGAAACGTACTAACATTACGTAAAAAATACCATCAAACCAATCAATGTCTATCATTTTATTTGTACTTATTTTTCCGTTGTACATTATTAAATGACAATCTTAATAAAAAGTTGCTGGATATTATATTTTTGTATTAAAATAACTGACCCCTATCTAAGTTAATATTCGCACACACATTCAGACATTACACTTTATATAAAAGTAAGCGAAGGCATGTAAAATCCTATTGTAGGGAAAGGGATCTCATACTGATGTTATTAGCAGTGAGGAAGAATAGGCAATAGGCCGTTGTGTAAATTTTCATGATTCTAATATAGGTATAATGTATTGTAATATATACATTACAAAATGTACAATCACTTTCCACTTTAATTACATTAGTTAGGACATCATCAAATTCATATACTTAATTTAATGCGTGCTAAGCCTCCACTGGCGTCCGATGTACAGTCTCGGAATGAAAAGGTTCGTCAATTTTCAAATTGATTCGTATAATGTGTCGCGAAAACATATTACCTTTTGAAACTATGGTACAGAATAGACTTAGGTTAGGGAAAATAATGTTCTACTGCTCGATAATAAAGTTCAAAATTATTCAGATCAGTGTTGTTTGACAGGATAAATATCTAGTCAACAAGATTTTTGATAAACTAAAACCTTCTTGTTGGTTCAAACTGCCATTATTATTTCTGTTAAAACTATTGTCAATCGGTCAATGTCGTCATTTCAAAATATCAAAGAGGTTTTTATTTGCCGCGCGCACAAGGCAGTGTTTAAAAAAGGATAGAAAAATCAAGCAAAACCTTATTCGATAGCAAACGTCATTATATTTATTTAAATGTTAGCATCACTGTTTCTTACACTTGTATGTTGGCATAATTGTTTCTTGCAATACTAGTGCAAGTGAAAACCAACTCTAAGGTGACGAACCTTTTCATTCCGTGACTGTACATACATTATTGTACATACTTAAGTTTCGTAATTAGTTAGGGGTCAGTTACTATAATGAGATGATGTAGTGAATGCTTATGTTATGTTATGTAATCAAGTGTATTGACAAAAACCTGCACAGTCTGAAATATGTGTCATAATCATAACCCTTTTGACAAGTTATAAGTTAAATATAAGTTACCTCTGGACACTATAATATATAACACATAAGATTTATGCAAGTTTGTTATAATTATACTTTCACTCGGTAGTATTTCTCAAGAACAGTCATAGCTATAGCAGCTAGCCTTAACAGGTGCAGACCATGCATGGATATTCGGTTTACAATGTACCTAGTATGATTGTACAGACAGCAACAAATGTAGATTAACACAATTCATACATTCAATAGTTTTATTGTTTTATTGTTGCTAGTATTTTGGGGACTTTGCCTCACGCGGATGCCGCCGAGACGAACAGTTCTATTAGGATATTGAATGACAGTTACTGCATTGGCCAACATCAAATGAACATGTCTTATTAGTTTGTAATATTGTTGTTAGTCTATAAGGTTTGTCATATTTAGTTTTGTAGACTGATTTACTTTATTGGTTAATTATAAACTTACTGTAAGAATGGCCAATTGTGATATTATGTTATTAAATAAATAAAACATAGTTTTATCAACTTTCTAATAGCAAAATATGATTTTCCGTTATAGCTAACATAAAAACTGATCGAGTAATTCATAGCTCTATAAAATTAAAACTGACTGTGTCCCCGCAGTTTAATCCAGGTTGTTCATAGCGTGATGTTTTACAGCCTCTAGCATTGTGCGATATTTGGACTAACCAGTAATAAACTATTTTTTCAAATCAAACAAATAGTTCTTGACAGTGATGAGCGTGTTCATCCAAACATATACTGCCTTATTTGCGTTGCATTTTTAGTCTGGTTTAACAAAACCTGGTAAGCATTTGACACCTTGTCAGTCAAATCTGTCACTCTGACAGTATTCAAAATTGATTTTAAACCTGGTTTCCTGGTTTAGTGCTAAGCCAGACTAAAAATGCAACGCAAATAAGGCAGTATATGTTTGGATGAACACGCTCTTCATGTTTGATTTAATGTTGTTTTTGAAAAGTCTTGATAAAATTTAAGTACTTTAAAGGTATTATCGACTTTTTGTGCTGACCGTACGCTGAAGTACGACTTATATTATATTTGCTAGATAGTTGAGTGGAAAATTACAACTGAATAACAAGTAAACTCGTAAGTAGTTTCATATTGGCAAACTGATTGTTTTTATGTTACATTCCACTACTGTATTTTGGTGTAACATGGTCAGGAGATAAATGTAATGCATTTGATGGTCAATTATAGAATAATATTAAGATAACACAAACATTACAAGCACACATTCATCATTTAGATTTTGAAATATATATTTTGTTTGGGCAATTTTCAAAACTAGACCATGTACGGGATGTCGTATTTGAGGACTCTTAACAGTTGTCGATGATGTTAGAACTACAATCGGGATAGCTTTACATGTTTTCCGAAACACAGAACTGTAGTTACTTAATGATTTTAAACTTATTTATTTATTGAAAATATTTAAAGAAGAAAATAATATCTAAAATGGCTTTATTCCTATCCCGTAAAAACTATCCTTACACGAAGCAATAGAACAATTGATTGATAGGTAATAGATATGCATGCTAATCAATAAATATAATCATAGTCCAGGTAAGTATCTAATATGAGAATTATTATTACATAAACCTAATTTACATTAGGTAAAGCCTAAGTAATTTATTCTTTACTAATTACTGCGGCTAGGTATTGGAACGAAAGTATGAAAGTAATTACGTGGTCCAATTACTTTATTAGTGTTAAAGTAGATCACATAATGTACTGACGTCGATAGTAGTCTTAAATTAATTAAATAACACGTTGACAAATTGTACTTCACACAGCTCATTAACGTTTCACGAATTCGGGCTTAAAATGAAGAAACTTTAACGCGAATAAGCCAATTTATTAATTAAGCACTTAATACTTAATTGAACACTGTTTATAAACTCGTACATTATTATTAATATATCCTTCGTTGAGGATGTTTATCACCCACATTATCGATATCTATTATTAATACTATATACTCACAATTCAGTTTTATGTTTTCTTTCGGGCTTCTCCGATTGTAATCATCCAATGGTCTTTCATGGCGGTTGGTGTTAAGGTAATTATAATTTTCTCCAGTGTTTCTAAGTTCCGATTCACTTAATTTTGGTCCGTAATCATTAAATTTATTAACATTGTTGTATTTACTCGTTATGTCAGCGAATATCATCGAAGGCGCTGACCATTGTATGAACCACTGATGCGACACTGCCATGATTGCTTCACTTCCAGTAAACAGATTTTACATTTCACTTTAACATTGATTTAAAACACAAGTGAGACAAAGACGGAAAAAATAGTGTATTTTAAAGCTGTACCCCGCATCGCAGAAAATGCGTTAGCGCTGTTTCGGCTTTAGAATTAGTCTGTGGGTAGCGCGTGGGCGTAAAGCATACACTCGCCCTTCTCATACGAAACTCAGCCCCTCTTATATGGTACCATCTTCTTTTATTGTATGCAACGAAAGGTCATGCTTTCGTTTTAAGTTGATTTAGTTAAAACTTTAAAGTTGCTCAATATATCTATTGCATAAATTACACTACATTGAGATTAAAAGATGTAAGTCACGATTGTTAAATAATAGATACGGGTAAATCTTATTTTGTAAAGACATGTTTTAAGCAGTATAATTTTAGACATGGTAGTGCAATTGTGGCATAAGTTCCTTTATTAAGTTGATAAGGAAAGGAACAAATGAATATTTTGATATAATTACTACTTTTTATAGGTTTTAGTTAAGATCATATTCGTTACTAGGTATAACAAGTTATTTAAATCTTCATTTACTCATAATTGGGTTATTAGGTGAATACGTGTCGAATTTTCTTTACTCTACCGTAAAATACGACTACAAAATGATCTACATTTTTAAAATGATAACGAACCATTTTATAAAATGATGATAACTTTTATGAAATTTTCTAAATTTTATTTCACGTTATATTTTCGTAATAAAACCAATAAACTATAAATATTAACCTACATTGTTTGACCAATCAAGTCGTAACATGTATGTCGTGGCAAATTGTTATAGTACCCATTAGTTTTCACTTTAATTTCACTCAGTTCCCGTCAATATGTACGTACAATATATTGTTTTACTTACTTGTTTGGCTACTGTTGGCGCTATTTATCCATATTTCGATACACAGGATTTCATTTATAATGTTCCTAAAGTGTTTCGGATATCAATCACTCTTGATAAACTGTTGGATCATTTTGAGAGGAAACCGTCTAAAGATCCTGAGTGGTATATTGCTTTAGGGATGGCTAGAGGTAAGAGTATTGCATTTTAAATACTTTTACATAATTACACCTATTTTTCCTTACTATACTAATGTGACCAGTGAAAGAGAGAGTCTTTGCTGTGGAATCTCACAGACACATAGTTTACGTCTAGGTAAAATAAGCTTTAGTAAATAATTATCTTCAAAGTATTTTCTATAAAACATTTCAGTTATTTACAAATAGTTGACCAAAACATGTTTTGTTAAATTGCTAAATTTTAACTTATTTGTATGAGACATGCGATGCATTTTTTGATTGTAAAATTTTACGTGAATGAAACTTTGCAATAGTACGGGTAGCTGTGGTTCTAAGTATTGTTGACAAATAGAACATACCTAGCCATATAAGTAACATATTTAAGCGTTTTAGGACAACTGGAGTATACAATAAATGAATTAGATAAGTCCGTGCCAGAAAAACTAAAAGAAAATCTCAAAAATATAACAAGAAGAATGGACCGCATTCGGAATAACACGGATTACAGCAACTTAGTTTACAGAAGCAAGGATTATGAGTATGGTTCGTATGTTTCTTTTCTTAGGTTTTACTTTTCTATACTTTCTTCGCTATTGCATTACTTTTCGTCAGATCTTTGATAAATAAGTCTACGTTTAGATTTGTAGCTACTAGCTACCAAATCTAAGAAACAAAATCTTTCATACGTTATAGTTACTTAGCTAGTTCTAACAACTTGGAAAAATCTATGTAATTATATCAAACTCTACTTCGCCTACGACTTGACGCGCTTTAATGAAACAAAAGCGAGCTTAACCCAGCAGTATATGATATAACTATTTAGGAAAAAAACTTGATTTCATTTAAAAAAAAATATAAACAAAACTATTAGCTACAGAAAACAATGTTAAAGGTTCAACGCACGCACAATTACTCAATTTCAGACACTAGATGACCGACAGACATGTTACGTTGGTACGTGACTCTAATATCCGATTCGTGTACTTCTTTTTACATTTAATTGTTACACAATTAGGTTTAGTAATTGCCCTTAATATACATAATATAGATTGTTTATACATTATCAGACAACTAAACCTCATACCTGTAGACATAATTGACGTCTGATGAAGTACGTTTTGGGGTAATTAAATTAATTTATTTTGTATAAAAAAGTGTGCGTGTTATACCATACTAGGTTTTGCAATATACATCTTTGTATCGATATTAAATGGGTACTGTTTTTGTAAAGGAAAATATTATTCGTTGATTCATCATGTCAGGTTCACTGATCTACTTGAGGTTTCCATCAAACATTATTTCAATGGCTTACTTCTTGTATACTTCTACTATTCTAGATATACGAGTACATATCTGAAGTTTTTTTAGGGTTTCCTATAACATGCGTGTCTGATATTTAACACTAACATCTAAGATCAGAGAACAAACATTTCTTATTGCACAAATTATTAAACTTTTCTTCTAGGGTATTTTTTTAGGATGTTTTTCATAAAACAAACGGCTAACCCTAGATTGCTAAAGGCTGTACCTATTCTCATATAATGGCTATTTCTCTGATTCCTAATAACTAGCTTTGTTGCTATGTTACGTAATGTTACAGTCGATACAGTTACCATAATTGTGCACCAGTTTTTATATGAAAACAGATTTTAACGAGAACAGTTTTGTGCTTATTGTAACTTTCATATTGTTTATTTGAATTGTGTCAAGAATAATGATTTAATGTTTATGAACTGAAATGTTTTGTAATTATTAAAAGTGTTTGTGTTACGAAACAAATCTAAAAATAGCTTATTTTTATATATATATATGGAATAGTATTTAAAATATATTAACCTACATTTTGTAATAATAATTAATTAGGAATACAATTTATTTATAAAGCCTTGACTAAAAATAGATTGGTTGTTGTGATGTTTAAAAGTCAAGTTGTATTTATAGTTGCAAAAGCGATGTTTGAAAACTTAGAAGTAATGTCGACGGTAATGGAGCCGCTCACTATCGGCACTATGGGCACGCAGAAACCTTATCGGTTCACTTTCGAACAATACGTGCAAGAAGCTAAAACCAAGATGCCTACGAGAAAAGCGGCAGGTAAATACAAAATGGTATAAATATTAATATAACATAATCAATCATTGAATAAGGATATCATAAAAACGGACCCCTAAGTAACTGTATTACCAGTATCCAGGATATTAGAAACTAGGTACACACGTACACTCTCTCATACATATCGAGATCGAAATACACATCAAAATTAATTCTTAATCATACTCGCAATTCTATAATTATTATTTGCATAGCGATGACTACATTCATAAAAAAATAGGCAAAGAAAATGAAATTGAATCATCAGACTTCCTATTAAATATTCATATTATACATTGATTTAAAAAGCGATATTAAACGTTTTAATAATTACTCTATCAAGAGAATTTAATCAATTTATGGGTAAAAAAAATGAAAGTAAACAATCGTAATTCTGCAAAGTGATCGTTCATTACACGGTTGATTTCATTAGAGGTCAACGTGATGGATTCGACAGAACATGGTGACATTTTTACTCTTATAACTTTTATTTTTGTACACGGCCATTAAGGGAGTCGAACAACTTTCCATACAAACGTATACCCGTGTTTCCTCCCTGGATAATGTCTGTAAGCATTTTTTTGCCATAAAATGGGGACCTGCTATGGCCATATCCCTCTTTTTAAGCTGTTGCTTGACATCCCTCTTAATATTTCAACCTTTTTTGTACACAGATGCATGTACAATGCAATTACTCATATCAGCTATGGAAACACAAACAACACAATCAGAAGACGGTTCTTGTGAGCTCTCTCCGGAATGCTCTGCACAAATTATCAAAGGTTCAGGATTGGCGTTTCAACAAACTACTAGAGTAAGAGCGGCAGTTTTAGCCAAACTCTTCGATTGTATGGAAGGATTGGACGTGCCAGCGCATATATACAAGATTTGTATACAAATATACAAGGAGGCCAAGTCTTTGGAGGCGTGGGACCATCCACCGGGAACTAGAACGTTATTTATGCAGCAAAGTAAGAAGCAAATACTAATTTTGAATAATGTTAGGTCCATAGTCTTAAAGATATTTTCTAGAGTCCATTTGATTGTTTGGTTGAACGCGTTAATCTCAGAAATTATTAGTTCGATTAAAAAACTTTTCGTGTTGGATTGAGTCCATTTATCGAGGAATGCTAAAGAACATCACGCTACGGTCAATAGAAGCGATTAACGCGATTTAAACCGCGAGCGCGGGGTTCAGCCAGTCACAAATAAAGTATAATTAATAATAAAGTAAGTACTTAGTACTTTATACGAGTATAGCTCTCCTCTAAGATCACCTATGAAATATAGTACCCACTTATATTTTTATTATCGTTATTTCAAAGAGGTTTTGCTACTACGAGTATATCGAAGGCTATGTAATTTACGAGAATAATAATATAAAAACAACTTTTCTACATCTTGATTAGTCTCTTAATGCATTTAAGAGATACAATATTTCTAAATTGGTCTAATAATGATATTTAAATATTGCAGTTCTATACTGTTCTTCGCAAGGCTACGGGGAGTTTATAAAACCTCGTTGGATGAACAAGATCATGGCTTGGCAGGAGCCTAAGGGTTGCTACTCCGATGACAGGCAGTCGTTTCTCAAACTGACTGGATTTGTGGGACCTACGTCATCGCCACCACCTAAAGAAAGAGAGGTATCGAGCTCTGTATCTTTATTCTTGGAACTAGTCTAGTACCCGTATGATCGAGTTATGTTCGGGTGAAAATTAAAGGAATTTGAGAAAAATGACACACATACTAATGTTTTGTCCCCATAGACTCGTAATATCATATGAATATCGTGCGAGTCATTTTGTGCCATTAGGTTATATTGATAAAAAATATTACCCATTTGTTATTATTATGGACAAATAATAATAACATAATGCTAAAAAGATCTAATCTTCTGGTAGAAAGATTAATATCTATTATAGACTAGCTGATGCCAGCGACTTCGTCCGCGTGGAAATTGGTTTATTTATTTCACGTACCTAGTTGACTTTTTCAAAGTAAATACTCTATGTCATCAAACAAATTCTATACCGGATGTTGAAATTATTTTGATCATATGTCATCATTACTAATAAACAATTATTTTTCTATAATAAAAAATATCATAAATATAGAATTCTCGTGTCACAATGTTCGTTCCCGTACTCCTCCGAAACGGCTTGACCGATTCTCATGAAATTTTGTGAGCATATTCAGTAGATCTGAGAATAGGACATAGAATAGTTTTCATCCCGAAATTCCCATGGGAACGGGAACGGGAACTACGCGTGTGAAACCGCGGGGTACAGCTAGTATGTCTATAAAATCATATACCTAACTATTTAACTAATGTTTAACTAAATGCAATAAATAATGAAATACTGTCGCGTATTCAAGAAGGAAGTCGAGAGTATTATCTCTATCAACAGAATGATGGATCAAGAAGAATCCACAAATTATCCGATAGAATTTCTGAATTCATTAAATGTTCCTGGACACCCCTCACATACAATAAATTTAAAAATCGGTGTTCCTATAATTCTTATTCGTAATTTAAGTCCTAAACTGTGCAATGGTACTTGATTAAAGGTGATAAATCTACAACCTAACATAATTGAGGCAGAAATTTTAACCGGTTGTGGTGTCGAAGAAACCGTCTTGATACCAAGAATACCACTATCCCTAACAATTTTCCATTCCAATTCAAGCGCACCCAATTCCCAGTCGTGGCGTGCTTTGCTATGACGATTAATAAATCCCAGGGTTAGACACTAAAGGCCGCCGGTGTCGACTTAAGGTCTAATTGTTTTTAGCATGGCCAACTATATGTGGCCTGCTCATGGGGCAGTAATTTATTTATTTATGTTAGCCCCAGAAGGCAAAACTATTAATCTATGTAGTTTATAGAGAAATTCTTTGAAAATTAACTATCATATAACAAAGTTTTGTTCATGATGCAAGCACACAAAGACAGTGAACAATAATTTATTTTTTGTCCTAAAATATTTATAGATGGATATCACATTTTTTGCTTGATTTAACAAAAAGAAGGTTGAATGCACCTATATATTTAAAACTCAATACTGTCAACCTTTTTTAAAGAATATCATAAATTTTAGGACCTTTGCACACTGCCTATTTTTCACTCTCACGTAGATACCGTGAAGGATTATACCTACTCGATAAAAAAAATTAATGACCAATCTCTCTCGTGTTGTTTTACGTTTACCTACTTTGACATTAGCAGAATTGCGTAGTTATGGCAGCAGTAGCCAAAAACTATTTTGTTTATTGAATTGATACCTTGACGGCGCTGTAGATATTTTTTTGATGTCTGATGCACCATTTTGAGAACTTCAGTATATTACGATCTAATCTCCTCGGTAGCTCAATTGGATAGAGCGGTGCTACGGTGCTACTATTCAGCATGGTTCCGGGTTCAAGTCCTGGCTTAGGCGAAAATTTTGAATGCATTTTTCTAAAAGGCTAATAAGTTATTTTAATTTAACTTAAACTATTTAATAAAATATTTATGTTAATAATGTATCCATCAGCAGTTGTCTTATTGTTTTTTATTAAGGGAAATACACTCTGTTGATGTTTCTTTAACATAGTAAGTACACTGCACTTCAATATTACGTCTATGCTATTTTTTTGCTTGTTCACAAAAATTTCGATTGCGTGAAAATCCGCTATGTGCATATGCCCTTTAAGCATTCGATATTGAAGTATTCTATATTCTGTCAAATTTGATATCTATGAAATATTATTATACAAAATCCAAAAATCTAAGTCCAAAATGTAGTACATATTTTTGTCAGCAATGTTTTCTCGTCAAAAGGAAGCGAAGTGTTGATAAATATATTTTTTGATTGAAATCAGAGGACCGATAAACAACAAATACTACGATTCCTCCCAAATTTTAAAGAATATCTCAATAACTTAGAACTAACTAAGGTGGTAAGTTGCGCGATATAAACGGATATTACCCAAGCGATGTCGTGGGCGGAGTATTGTTTATTAAATTCAAAACAACAAAATATATTTTTTTATTGATAACTTTTCTTTTCGTTATAAAATGAGACGAAACAAAGCCTATATATTGCCCCAAATAAAGCTTAATCCATATGTGGAAACGCCATGAAAATCCGTTCAGTACTTTCTGAGATTATCGTGAACAGACAGACAGACAGACAGACAGGAAAGAAAGTCGAAAATTGATTTTTTGTGTTCCTTTGACCTTCTTTTATCCCCCCCCTATCAGTTTTAGGTAAATTTATTTAATGTACAGACACGGTGGTTCTACTGTTTTATTATTAGTATATAGATCTGTTGATGTTGAACTGGACTATTAAAACACTGTTTCTTTGATTAATGTTTCTGATAAAGATCTAAATGAATATTTATTACTTAAATACTTAACATTCTTGAATCTTTAATGATATAATCAATTAATAATTTTATTATATAATTACACTGATAACACAATTTTAACTACCTGTTTTTCTTATTCTGTAGAAATTGTTGTTATAAATCCTTATGTTATATCAAAGAAAATCTGGAACTTATTAAACCTTCGATCAAAAGTGAACTAAATAATGTTCGTATTTTGCTACCGTTAACTACAATCTGAGCAAAATGATAAGATTTTATAATAACAATTTCTATGGAATAAGAAAATAAGGTAGAAAAATATGTTATCGATGTGATTATATAATAAAGTCATTAATGATTTATAATATAGTCCTAAACCCTATATACAATTTCTTTAGGGATTATATTCTTAAATAAACTTTTTTCTCTATTTAACTATAGGAGGAGTACCGAGTGAAGAAAGCGGCTGCATCCGAAGGTGGTTCCTGTAACTCGTACACGTCAGCAATGGCGCTTGGCTCCCTAGTGATGTATGTGAGAGCCTTGTTAGAAACCGATCAAGCTTTCCAGTACGATGTTTTGAGTTAATATTTCCTTTGTTTTAATAAAAATAATAAATCACTTTGTTTTTCAATTATTTTATTTTAAGTCCCTTTCAATTGGTACTTGGAATGATCGCATTGCCGGATTGTCGAACAAAGGAAGGTTATATTCCCGTGCGAGGATTTTTTTGTAACATTTATAGTTCTCGGCCGTTTGTGTATTAATGGGGGTTGTATAGTTTCTGATACCGTAAATTCAATCATTATTAAATACTTGTGTTATTGAAACTTTTTTATAAGTACTTGTTATGATTGTCTATAGAAACTACGTCATATTGAAAATGTGACGTGCTATGTCAGTTATATGTCAAACATTCTAAATTATTTAGCGGAGACAAATTAGTCTTATTTAATTTGGCTCTACAATGTTCCGAATCCTTTGTAGAGCTATGTCCAGTGCTCAAGCAACAAAACCACCGATCCCTGTATTTGGTAAGTATTGTTTTTAATGTAAAGTAAATATTTAGTGGCATTTGAATCTGCATAACGTATTTTTGTCTGAGTGCTTAAACTCTACAGCTTTATTATTCTATGCATGTTTGCTATACCGTGGTTTGACTTCAACATCACTAACATGCATTAGGTCTGACGACCTCGATGGCAGAGTGGGCACCATGCCGGACTGCCATTCGTAAGGTTGTGGGTTCGATTGCCGTGCGGGGTGAATATTTGTGTGAACCACAAATGTTTATCTCGGTCTGGGTGTGTCTGTGAATGAGTGTGTGTGTGTGCGTAGTTTCTGTTTCGAGCTTAGTTAGGTCTTAGGTCAGTTACTATAATGAGATGATGTAGTGAATGATTATGTTATGTTGTTATTATGGTGATTACACTTATTATTTTCTACGAGCGAAATAAAAGGTGAGACCACTGTTGCGCAGTGAAATATTACAGGCCGATATGAAAGAGAACTAAACTTATTTTTCCATACCCTAGGTGTTGAAGGACGATATGTAACAGCGCTATACAGCGCCTCAATTCAAATGGGTGAAATAGACAAAGTTGAGGAATATCTACGAGGTCTATCGAAAGAGATGACAAACCCAAAAATGATAGATTTTGTTGAAACCAGCATGCTTTCTTCAGCTGCTAAGTCAAAGGTGTTACTGGAAGTTGGAGAAAAAGCAGGTCTTGTTAGAATATTAACTCTATGTTATTTTAATCATCATTTTTCTTTGTGTGTTATCTTTTACCAGCCGTGCACGTGGTGCCCCGCGTAAATAAAGTCTTCCCTAAAATCTCTAAACTTAGTTGGAAACTACATATATTAGAATTTGTTGCGTAGTTTTAAAGATGTAGGAGTGTATAGGGACAGACTGCGGGAAGCGACTTTGTTCTCCAATATGATGTAGATATGCTAATGTGATTAAAAATTTCTGTAACTGTTTGCAGGTATGCCACGCGCTGTTATAAATTTCTTGGCTCTGGTCGCTGAAAATGGCCGATTGAAAAAATTAAGACGAATGATTACCATGTTCCTCGCAGTGATGGTGGCGCACAGAAATGAAGCGTTATGTGAAGTAATAACAGCGAAACCGCTTGACGACTCAACTCGATCCACATTAATGGACGCTTTAAAGAAGTTCGTAAAAGACGGTAAAAAAATACAACTCACTGAAAAAGTAGACCCATCAATTATAGGAGGAATGATCGTTGGCGTTGAGGATAAGCACATTGATATGAGCATCGCAAGGAAAGTACAAATGTACACCGATATCTTACAACAATCTGTTTAATTTTAATAAAAAACTTATTTTAACATATTTATAAATAGTTTCTATGTATTATTATTATAATTTATGGCTGATTGTACCACTCTGAGTAATCGGTCGGACATGGCACGCATTTCTATAACAATGACACAGCGCCATATCTGTATTGAGTTGGCATCTGATCCTGTTTGGCAATGAGGCTCCCGTGGTATCCCGGGCGCGGCCCGTTTGGGATCCTTTTGCAGGGAGAGTTCGCCATCAGTCTAGGAATCTTTTCCGCATGAATCCTAAAGTTTACTTTATCAGAATTGAGACTTCCAGTCATAACTCTTTGGAAGCTAGACGTCAAAATCCAAAGTTCTTGTTCTCCTCTGACATTGTTGACGATTTTCATTCCACTTGCAAACTGTAATGTCTCACTGTTGATTGCTACTTGGTGGAAGTTGCGGGGACTGAACTCGGAGGCGATGTTCCAGCACCAGATGCTGGGAGGGTCCATGATACCGAAGTACATTATACCGTCGCGGTCGATTGCCTCTGCAGCGGACTGAGATGTACGCTCTTCGGGAAATAGCTGCAAAAAGTAATATTCATTTTTTAAAATGTACATAGGGCATGGTGATGTTATATCACATTATCAAAGGTTGTATGGTCCATAAACATTTATCTCGCGTGGTGGTTGCGTGTGGTGATTATTATGGTGTGGTTATAAAGTTTTTGATAACATTGATTGAAACAGGTTGTGAATATAGTTAGCGGTTGATAACATGACCGAGTTATTTTGATTGATAATAACATTAACATTTACTATGATAACACCAATCAAATTATAATGTCTGTTCAGTTACATATTTAATAATACTCGTATATCCAACTGGGAACATACATGGCATGCAAATGTTGTGTTTTAATCGGGAAACGAACCCGAAACATTTCATCAATGCTGCTTTACTACAGCTATAACTACATCTATTAGTGGCGAGTTCAGGTGGTTCGAGTTTATTTATGTACAGTTTTGTAATAGATGTGGACTACTCACCAAAATAGACTTAGGGTCGATATTGGGATCTTCTGTGTAGGAGTCGTTCCTGATGACCTGTGTCAACATGACGTTTTCGGTGGTGGAGGCGAGCGCGTGGAAGTAGAGGTAGCGGTCGTGGCCGGGCGCGTACGGGGAGAGGGCCATGCCCAGCACGCCGTCCATCAGGTCGAAACTCTCACCTGGAATTGTAACAGTTTGTTATTCCTAATTGTATATTGTCAAAGGGTTTTCTGATGACGTATGCAATAGTTATGGCTTTCCAGATACATGCTACGCAAAAATTATGTGATTGTTGGTCGAACATTTTGTTTGACGCTGACCGTACGTGCAGCACAGTAACGGTTCAGTAGTTTTTGCGTGAAAAAGTAACAAGCATCCAAAGTTTGCTTGTGAGCCTGTGCGTTAGCGTAGTAATATATTATAGTATTCCCGTACCATCAATAGTAAAAGTCCCTCTGGAAGGGTAGGGGAAGAATAGTCTGTGTGTGACCCTCCAGGCGCGGTCGCGGAGCACGTCCACCACCAGCAGGCCGAAGCCCGACACGTCGGCCACGTACACGTACGTGTCGGCGCAGTCACCCGGCCCGCCGCGGACGTCTACTATCTGGGGATAGATATAAGGAAATACTAAATAAAAAAGTGTTTATTGCTAGACGACAGATCTCTACTGCCGGTTCCACATTAGTGCCGTGACTTCACGCGCGAATTCTCGCCGTGAATTCACGGAACGACCGACTATGATCGGGGAACAGGCGTGAACGTGCGTGAACCCCGTGAAAACCGTCCACATTAACGTTCGCACTTGTTTACGGAGCTTCACGGCACTAATGTGGAGCCGCCATATATATATTCCCTATTTCCCTTGATCACGGCATCACACATGAACAACTGACCGATTGACTTGAAATTAATGGTACAAGGGTAGTTTATAGTCCGGGAAAGGACATTGGCTATGTTTTATCCCGAAATTTCCATGGGGTTGAGTACTATGCGGGTAAAACTGTGGGGCACAGCTAGTAGAAAATAAAAAGTGATTATTGCCAGATGCACACACAAAACAAATAAAAGGTTGTCAAATCTGGCAAAAGGCTCAGCTGCTGCTACCTGGTATATCTGATATCTCTCCGCGACACTGTGCCGTTGTGATAAACGCGCATTTTTAAAATACCTATTTACAAAGACTACATTGTCTAGTCTAGACTAAAACTTGATATTATTCACAATATTGCGTGTTCGCTCACAGAGCAAAAAATACAATTTATGTATAAAAAATAATTAAATACAAACCTACTAAACGATCAGATTCTAAAAGATCTTTAACATAAGTAGCTACGATATCTCTAAAGTTAACTCCAGTTTCACTACCTCATACATACAAATTTTAGGTTCAAGAAGTGCATATCCATATACTGAGGTACTTAACATGATAAGGCAAGGTCTCTGCTATTATAAATGCAGAATCCAGAACAAAATTATAGTGCAGAATATAAAGTACTTACAGGAGTAATATAGAGTGACATAGCAACAGATTCTGCGGGCGTGAGCACGTGTTGGTAGACCAGCTGGTCGGTGTTCAGATCGAAGGCCAGCAGTTGAGGTGAGCACACTGCATTGTCGCCAATCTTGCCCGTATCCATCACCCATAGACGACTGCATTCGTCTATCTGAAATTGTAATGACTAAATTCTATACTATTCACCTAAAAATATGTAACTACGAGTACTTATGTATTGTTAAGTTTACGTTTGTCCCATGGGAATTTGAGATACCAAGTATCCAATGCATTATTCTTAGTTTTTAAAGGGACCTCTGTCTGCAAATTTCATCGGTTCAGTAGTAGGTATTTGCGTGAAAGAGTAACAAACTCCCATCCTAACTTTCGCGTCGTATTACCAGAGTTTTTTACACAATTCTTGTGGATAGATGATACAAAATAACACACTTAAATGATACAAAAAGAAGATAGGGTAAGTTCGCCGGTTCGCGTCCATGTACCGGTTCGCGTCCACTTTAAGGATCTCCCTTTAAAAATAAGTAAACTAACACACCAATTAAACGAATAGACATTACCGCTAATACCTCAATGTATAAGGGGCACACACGCATGGATAAAAGGTCCGTGCGACAAACCAATCCCGTAAAAAAAGATATTTAACCTGACTGGTCATCAAGGTAGAGCGTTTGCGCGGTATTTTTAGGAAACAAGTAGTGTGCAGCGGCGCGTTCGATGGTAAGATTTTAATAGTTTTATGTGAATTTTAGGATACATAGCTGTTTCTAGACTTTAATAATGAAAAAAGGAATCATATTATTTATGAATTTGCTAATGTTTTTCATATTTAACGAATAAAATAAGGTGGACGCGAATTGCTACATCGAATATACAAAATTTCCAGTTTGCGTCCGCAATGGACGCAAACTACACCTACAGGTGATAGTAGTAAACCAAATTGCGTCCACTATTTTCGTCAAATAAATACGATTGACTTGCTATATAATTATAATTTAAAATGTATTAATTATTCACATATTCATTTATTTTGTTATATCTTAAGTTTTTACAATATAAAATTAATTAATATTACTGTATTTTTTTATGAAGGCTATGTGTTTATAATATTTTTTTAAATGAAATGCGTAATATTTTTCTTTTTTTTTCTAATTAGAATATCTCTTTCTCTCTCTTCTTGTCTCTAAAGAACTCATTTTAAATAAGATGAGACAAGAAAGAAGAAGTACATTCACAGAAGACAAGTTAAAGAAAGCGTTAAATTAATTTCGAGAGAAGATTAAATCGATAAGACACATATGTATACTATTCCCAAGACCACAATATTGAACAAAATCAGTGGGTGCAGACCAGATGGAGTAAAGTAACTGGGACTATTTGGACAGTATTGGAAGAATCCATCGAGCTCCTGGAATAGAAAGAACTTGGCATCAACATCGCCTTCACCTTCCATTTGCCATCGACATCGAAGTCATGGCAGAATCGGTGGAAGACCTGGAGGCCTGGGACAAATTCTCGCTGACTTCGACGGAGTTTCTCATCAGATCGGCCTTAAAATAAACATGCAAAAGACGAAAATCATGTCGAATGTTCATGTTGCGCCGAATTCTATTCTGAAGTTTATGGCGAATATATCTACCTAGCACAAACGGTCCAAAAGGTAAGTCAAGAAAATGGTCAATCGTCGAATCTAACTCGGCTGGGCAATGTTTGGGAAATTACGAACCGTCTTCTCGTCCAAAACACCTCAGTTCCTAAGGACGAAAGTCTTCAACCAGTGTGTGTTACCAGCGATTACCTACATAACTGAGACGTGGTCTCTTACTATGGCCTAATCATAAATCTCAGAGTTACTCAGCGTGCTATGGAAAGGAAAGGGCTATGCTTGGCGTTTCCCTGCGTGATCGTATCCGCAACGAGGTGATACGCAGGAGAACGAAGGTGCGACCACCTTTGTTCTCCTGTGGTGTCAATGGGCAGGGCACATAGCAAGGAGAACTGACGGCCGATGGAGCAGCTAGGATCTCCAATAATGGAGACCACGTACTTGTAAGCGCAGTGAAGGAAGACCGCCTACCCGATGGACAGACAAGCTGGTAAAGTTTGCCTGCATTGCTGGAAATCATTGGGAGAGGCCTATATTCAGAAGTGAACAAACATAGGCTGATGATGATGATTGGACAGTATGGCAACACGATACAAGGTGGAAGAAGGAAGAGTTTTAGTGAATAGTATGCCTCAAGAACGTTACTTAGACCGATAGACGGATCAGATCTCATTTTTTTAAGTGGTGATTGTAGTGATAATAAGGTTTTTAATAATAATAATATCTATTCAATATTTATATTCTTAAAGAAATTGTTAAAAAACAATATTTCTTTACAAATTCATATAAATATCAAGCCTTTATTCATTTACTAAGCTAGTGGACGCAAACCGGTTCATAGGTGGACGCGATTTGGATTTTTTGGACGCAAACCGGCGAAAACGGCTATTTCTGATATTTCTCTATTTAACATAAAAACCAAAGATTTATTTAACAAAACTAAAAGTTAATCTTAAAATAGACTATATAACGAATATATTAAATATTTTTATACATACAAATGAGTGTTGGGATATTTTTATAATCGCCGTCAAACTCGCCAACTGCACTAAATGGACGCGAACCGGCGAACTTACCCTATCTATTCAAATTATTTGTTCGTAGTCACCAGGTTAATTGCTACAGATAATCATTTTTTTATCTTGGTCAAAAAACTAAAGGTATAATCAAACAAGATTTAATAATAGAAATAGGAATTAGTAATCAATAAACATTGAGAAATAAACATAGCAATTATTTAGCACAATGATTGTACAGTATCATCACTACTTATAGGTAATTAAAGTCCTTGCGTAAGGCTCATTAAAATAGTCTTTAACTTTAATCAATCCATAGTACTGTTTCAATGGTAAACATGAATACCATACAGGAAAATGTACTTAATCTGCTTACGGTTGGATCAAGGCAGGGAAGTGAATTTGGAGGACAATAGAATAACTTACGCATTTATAATGTCAACTTTAATTTAATAATAATCGTTAAAAAGATTAAGTTTTATAGAAAATTACTGTTGAAATGACATTAATTGCTACTTTGTCATATTTAATTAATGACCGAGTTGAACATTGTGGTCCGATAATCTCCTATATAAGTAGTTAATAATAAATTCAAAGCCTTGAACTCTTGCATGGAATCTTTGTAGGTAAACAATAGTATTCACACGGAAACCTAAATAATTTTAAGTATTGGTTAAATAAGTATAGTGTATGTATAATGTTTGGAGTTACTCATATTATTAAAATAGTTTTTTAGTTGTATCTAACTATACCCCTATTGTAAC
The DNA here is from genome assembly GCA_958496195.1 of Timandra comae. NCBI lineage: Eukaryota > Metazoa > Arthropoda > Insecta > Lepidoptera > Geometridae > Timandra > Timandra comae. Next base: position 6,620,591 of record OY292363.1, read on the forward strand.
GTTGGGAAAACTCATTGAATTCTATATTGTAGTACCTACTTATTGTGTCTGAGGAGGTCCTGAGAAGAGAGTCCTAACTAAGAATTTAATAGTATAAATTATATACTTAAGTACTTTTTTTTAGAAATTCTCGTTATATGTAGAGTAAATACATATAACAATACAGTAAAACGCGAAAGCAAGGGGGACTGGGCCTACCTCTCTTTACTATCTCGATCTAACAGGCTTCTAAGTACTTTACTTGCATGTACAATAAAGTACCTACATATAATAACCATATTATTACAAGCAAGTTATAAATTCAGATGTTATAAAGGTACTTACAGCAACCCTGAACACAGATGTCATCCCACCGCAGTTCAGTCCCTGGTTGACATGCCAATCGTAGTTAGGGTACGCTGAGATGCGCCCTTGAGTGTCCACCGTGCCGAGCGTGATGGGACGACCCTCGTCAAACCGAGGGATTGTCACGAAGATCCTGGAGAGTGAGCCTGTTAACAAGAATAAAATGTAAGGTAGTGGTAGACAATCGAATGAACAGCGTTTTGAATTTGAAGTATTTCAAGCTAACATATGAAGTGTTTTGCTTTACGAGTACTTTGGGATTAGGATTCTACTGCTCCGCTCAATTTAGTCGTAGTGTGATGTAAATGATCCTTTCATGCGTTCTTCGAAAAATGGGCTATCAAACACTAAAAGAGTTTTAAATTCATCTAATAACCAACTGTAAATGTAAGATAGGTTTACCATTATTAAAACTTGTTAGAAAACATTTTATTAATCATTAACTTACTTAATAGTCTAATAAAATGTATTCAATATCATTTGATTAGTTACTAGAAAGTGTGGTTTACCGTACCATGTATTAAGATCGTTTGTATACGTATCATAGAGGTAAGTTGAAGGCCAATGAACTGCCTATTAATTAACTAATTAATAATTCCTTAAAAACCTGTGCAGTTATTTTGCGTATAAATTAACATCAATAGGCTAATTTGACATTCAAATGTCTTGGACGTCAGATAATGTTCGTCAACATTAGATGACGTCACTAATTTACGTTAGGTACATTTTGTTTTCCGTTTAAAAACTCAAAATACCTACAAATAATTAAGAACATCCTTTAGCGAACGCGTCGTTTTGTGCAAATGACAAGAGAAGGATAATTTGCATTACCATACAAATGTTTGTTAAACGAATTATCTTTTTCAAAAACAATTTTAATTTTTAATTATGCGATATTTATTTAGATGTTTCATATTTCACACATATCAGGATATATAAATATTGTAAAAGGCTTTTCGAAACGTAACTTATAAGTTTAAAAAGGTAAAACAAAATGCTAATCAACCTAAGGCGAGCTTAAATCTATGCGGAGCTTTCTACCTTCGTTTCTGACTGTACGTAAAAAACTTATTTTGAAAGAAAGTATAATTCACAAGTATGCATTACCTTGTTTGTTATGAACATCGACGTCTATAGGGACTGAGCTTCCAGGCACGTAGTGTCGTTTTTCCCGCGCTATCCTCTCGTCTTCAGGGGTCGGGAAATTGAATTCCAACTCCGGCCATTGTCTGATAACACGCAGGTTGCTGGCAGCGTTCAATGGCGGCCAACAACAAGCCAAGCAGTAGGACAAGAAGAAAAACCTCTCTATACCGTACGCCATCTCTGTTTTGAACGTGTTTAGTAGCTGAGGATCTGAAACAATTTAAGAATTATACTTAGGTTTATGATGATACAAAACATTTATTTAGTTTGCTAAAGCAGTAAAGTCAGAGGTCCGTATAATAAAAGATACCAGGTGATGATTGCATCTAATTTTGCAAACGTGGCTCAAGTATGAGATCATCAACATTGTAAAGGTATTTGTAGTAAATAAGTACAATTATGTTATCAAATACGTAGTGCCTTGTTGCTGATATTAGTACAGTGAGGACAACTAGATGTAATCCAAAATCACCACGCCTATCGCTTGCTAAATCCGTGTTAGTGATCTCAAGTCTGTGCTATGTTTAGAAAACATCAAACATGTTTCGGTCACCCAATAAATATTCAAAAATCTAAAAGGTGTATTATTATTTAATTTATAAAGTTTATCTACAAAAAGTCCATCCATATTCATCGTTAAATTGTATAATTAATTACGATATTGTGGCGTCTCTCGCATTGACACTGAAATTGTTAAAAAACATCATCACAGACAATGGAATCTGGTACATTGATGACGTCGTTGTGTTATTAACTTTGTCTTAATCAGCTCGAAACATTTTTTGTTCATATTAAATACGTTAATTAGTTTGTACCTAATCATGAATTCTTGTTTTGTTATCAAACGATGTAAATAGGTATTAATCAAAGGATTTGACTAAAATCTGTGCGTAGATACGAATATCGCGTATAAAAATAGCTCAAATTGCTTGTTGTGCGATTATAATAATTATTTAGTCGGTTTTTAATAAAAAGTAATGCTACGGATCATAATATGAATACTAATAATGAATAATTATAAGTTAATAAGTTGGGGCTAACATAGTCGCAAAAAGAATCAAAGCCCAGACAAAGAATGAAAATGAGTTAAACAAAACGTACAAATAAATTAAATCTATTATTCAATTAAAATATTATAATACGCAAATAAATCATACTATAATTATAATAATTAACTATATTATAATGTAATTACCATATTGGCTGAGTATGGATCCACAGTATCGTGACTGCTGCTGGTCGTCGTAGTACATTTTTAATTACATAAAATGTGCAATATTATCGGATAATATATATAGATAGTTCTCAACACAAGTATATCACAAACTGGTATTTTATTATTATTTATTCTGTATACAGAATATTAATGAAACTAAATCACAAACACAAAATAATCAAATCAAAAGATGAATCCGGCTAAACTTGTGACCTATTCGACAGTTAGCATCGCGACAACAAATATACTCGTAAAATTAATATTAAAATCAAATAATACCTATCCCGAAGAGATTGTACGTTGTTCAAAAGGTATTAAGCCGGAATGATTCCAAACTGATGATGGCACCCAACGCTGTTCATTAACGGTGTCTTTTTATATCTATACACACATACCTATAAAAGTTGGGTGCGGTCATCTTCCTATTTACCGATACCTTTATAATATACCACGTAGGTATACGCGTATACTGGTTTAAAAATTAACTGACGTTTGTTAATCTCACAAAAAACAATAAAAATGGCTGGATTTGACTAATTTTGGTTTTGAAATATTTGTCTGTCACTCTTTAAAATATAAATAACAACAAAAAATTACGACTTAGTCTTAAGTACTCAATTTTATTTGAATAGATATAATCAGACCACTTTTATTCGCAATACGAAGTTCACCGGATCAGAATAGACAGTGATTATAATAAATTATTAATGTGATATCTGCTAATAATAGATGTATTTTTAGATCGCAATAAAACGACTAGAAATGTTAAGAACGAAATTATTAAAAAGCAAGTTTATTTAATTTAATTTAAGTTCGCCTATTAAGGATCAGACCGGAATAACTCAATATTTGATGCTATACAATTATGATCTCATGAAGTTAGACGTGATTTACTTTGGGTTCACTGACTGCTAAATTATAATGTACGTTCAACATGAAGATGAGACTTGAATTTGAAATAAACATTGATTCGCCTAAGGACGAAATCAATGGCTATACTTAGACACACCCAATACGTCAATATTTATTTAAGTTTCTCACACTAACACAAGTTATTAAATTTTGCACTTGTGAGTTCCGAGATATTTGAATAGAAAAAATATTGATATAGGCGACGTTAATACTTTGCGTTAATACAATTTGCTGCGGTAAAAGTACGTTTGTTAGCAGTATTTTTTATAGGAAATTCTTTTCTATTATAACATACTGCTAACCTCCCTATCTATAATCCACTTTTTCACAATTCGAAACAGTATAACCCACTAAATTGACTAGTTTTAATTGTTATTAGCTCAGGCTAATATCTAAGTACGACTTTGCTGCTTATTATACAAAGTTTTTACTATTCGCATATAAACCTTTAATTCGCTACCACATAATTTCTTTACGTAATAATAACATTTTTGTTTGTAAAAAATTGAAAGATTTATTTTTCTTTTACAAAAACTAAAGCAGGATAACCACACACTTTTCACTTAGAACTGAGTTCAGGATAAACTAACACTGAAACTGTTAAAGTTCCGCCTTATCTATTAGTTACAAGGAAACAATACTTTAATTGTACTGACAATTAAGTTTTGCACAATTTTCGATTGTTTTATTTTAATTTGTGTGCGTCACAGACCTGTGTACTATCAACCACAAAGTCAAGAAAAATGATTGTGAAACCAAAGAAGATTGATCAATGAAATCATACCTAAACCACAAACATTAGACAATAACAAGATTGTATCGTTAATCGATTCCTAGATCAACAATTTAGTTTTAATGAATGTTATTACCGTTTATGATTGACGTATCATCAATCTAAAACAATGCATAATTGGAAAATGTCTACAACGTAGCAATCCGGTTTGACGAGGTAAACAATAGCTTTAATTTTAAATCCGAGGATTAAATCTTTATTAACAAACTTTTATAAATTCAAAAATATTTGTTAAATCCTGTTTTGGAAACAAAAAATGAAAATATGTTTTGAGAATTTTATTCTTATATGTATAACATATGGAGGACAATTAAGCTTGTACTTTATACCATGAAGAAAATATAAGTGTTGCAGATACATAAGCGTGTATACCCTTACCAGTGGGCGGTTTTCGTCTATTTTACGCGCGTATAATTTTGGTATTTTGTGCATGCCGTGCTAACTTATGGTGAGATTTTTGAGAGTTCTACTTAATGTGTTATCAGCTTGCTGTGATATAATGAAACATGTAAACACACCTTTATACCAAACGCCGTGAAAATAATTCCTAATTTTTCTCAATTCGACACTATTTTCATTCCAACTGTCACAGTAATCAATTCTTGTATACATCACGTATTGAAAACTTTGTAATTTCAAACACACACTTGAAATAAAACTAGTATATAACGTGTTAAAATCTCGATTAACTACGACTTACAATATAAAATAAAAATGAAACAATAAATCCGCTTAAATTAGTTTTATTTCAATACGTATTGATCTCGTAAATCAATGTTAACTCTATCAAGTCACAAGAACTATACGCAAATTATTTAGCATTGATCTGTTGGGACCTGAACGATTTCTTAGAGTTGCGACATCAACTACGCTACGCAATACTCTTCTAATTATATTTCGTTTCGGAAGTAATTCTGACTGACCTACTGTTGATATTAAATTCAAGTTTAAACTATAGTAGACAAGCCTATTCAATGACAATTACTTCATTTTTTCTTTGGCCTCATTTCTTTAGTGTGGGAAATGATACATAGAAAATATACTTGCATAGTTGCATCACTAATAAAATAAAGAATACTACATAATTAAAAAAAAAAACAAATTCAAATTTTGAATTACATATAACACAAATCAGGAAAATATATCCAACATTGTTTTTAAGATATGTGATAAAAATATGAATCAATTTCAATAAACGTCGGTCACTTCGAAAACGTTTAGCGTCAAAATCTCATTAAAATATTATTAAATCGATGCTTTATCCGCAGCAGAAGATCTAATGATTAACCTCGGACCTCACCACCTAGATATTTTTTGTTACATAAAAATATAAATACAATTACTTCTTCACGATTTCATTTTATTAAAATAGTAATTAAATATGTTTAATAGTTATTTGTTATACAAGAGTGCAAAGTTGTTTTTTAACCGGGGCTCCAGTTGAGGACCGAGCCAGCGAAGGATTCTAAAATTGAATCACGAGCGCAGCGAGGGATTCAAAATAAGAATCCTGAGCGATAGCGAGGGACTCAAAGGAGCACAAGGTTAAAATTTGTTTGCACTCGAGTGCAACACATTATTTTTCATCCCCCCTCAGCGAGGAAATTACTAAATGGAAACATAAAACAATCACAATATTAAATGAAAAAATATCACGCGCAAAGCAAATTAAAAAATAAGTAAGTACACCAAGGAGGTTCCGAGTTTGAATTTGAAATAAAAAAAAATTGTATGACACTTTGTGAATCCAAAACGTCATCACACTTAGCGCACACGATGTTTTAAATTCAAATTTACTTTAACCTCTAGAGCGCAAAAACGACTTTTACTCCCAGTTAGCAAAATTGCCTTGGGTCCTGCAGGGGCTGCCTACAGCGACCCCGATACTTTCCACTCTTGAGATTAAAATCGACTTTTACCCCCAGATATCGAGGAATAAAAACATACTTTCCGAGCTAGTGGGATGAAAAACTACTTTTTACTGCGGGAATCCTATTTTTAATCTGTAAATTTTCAAAAAAGTAACTTATCATTAGACGCGTGATGTATTTTGATTCGGTTTTCACAAATTGAAAAAGAGATAAATGAAATCTTATGTACAATTATAGAGAGAGGGAGCTTTATTTGATTCCATAATTAGCTTAATTATAATACTTTCTTATAAATAAAATAAGTTGTTTAAAATAATCACAATTTCAATTTTGTTTCGGACTTAGGACTTAGGGACTTATATAGAATTATAAAGTGGGTAAAACAGCAAAACAGACATACACACATCTAGTTTTATAATCAATAACATTACTTATATAGTTATGAGGAAGCGTCAACTCAAGAGTGTCGGAACGTGAATCTTGTTCAAGGATTAGCACAACCACAATTTAAAAGAGCCATTAGCTTAGTCTTTATTACGTTTTATTCAAAATAACCTATAATTATTCAGTATTAAGTGACGTATCTAAGAGTTTCTTTATGACCTAAACTTAAAAATTGAATTAAAATTGTAAAAGGATCAAAAATAATTATATTTGAAATACGAATCAAAAAGAGAAAATAATGTGGAATGTAATCGATAAGAAAGATATTGGATTTCCAGTGGTTGGTTGTGGTGAGCATTCAATGGAAATTGTTTTTGAATTGAAAAGTTTAACTTAAATCGACCGTGTTTCCGGTACAATACCACAAACCACAATTTTAACGATGTAATCATTACTAACTGCTTTTATTTTTATATCATATTTTAATAACAATACGCCCTGGTTTTGCGCGGGTTATTAGTGCGATTTTTACACAAACTTTTTCTTTTCAATTAATTACTTATACAAAAATATATAAGTATAAAAAATAATAAACATGAGCTGCCATTTTTAAATGATGCGTATTTAGTTACTAGGCAATAAATACTTATAGTGAATTGTTTTTTTTTATATATAATACTCATAATACTCAGACACTCCTATAATATTTGTATAGCAACTGACCAATAGGTTTGTATCTATGTCTAGACTCAAGAGCAACATTGCGTCTATTTTATTTATTGATGTGGTATGAATTTATTCGTTATACGTTACAAAATACATAGCAAAAACAAAAAATAAATCCATTTAAAGTGCTTTAATTTCAATGGTCAGAGTTCGCATGTTAATAAATAAATAAAAATCGAATAAGTAATCAAACATAAAGATTATGGAATAAATAATCATGTAGCACGAATTTCTCCACGCATTAATTGATTTTTGCTTATGAAAACTTAAATAATTTAAACGTGGTTAAAGAAAAATAGATAAAATGATTTCGTTTTTAAAAATTGTTGATAGTTAATAAAATTTCAAAAATTGAATCAAATGAATATATCGATAGAATAATTCGTTTGGTGTAGCTCTAGTGGCTAAAAGAAGTCGACGTATTCTACAAAACCGTTATTTTAATATTAATATAAAATAATAATAAAAAAAAATCTAACCAATTTCCCGATATAATTATATATTTGTTAAAATACTTCTGATATAAATAACAAACTATATAATATAAAATAAATATCTAAAGGTTTCTTTAGTGTTGGTACATCACTGTGCAATTTACACCACGTACTGAATACTAAAACAGAAGTCCTAGTTATATATCACCAGTATTGTATACAATGTGTACGATACCCGATATCTCTTTGGAATTTCATACACAGCATCAATAATTCACATTACCTAATTACTTATACCTATATGAATTATCAGTAACTTCCCAAAAGTCTATGTTTGTAAACTATTTATGTGGTTATGAAATAATATTCTTATTTTAAAACAAATTTAAAACCTATTTGGATATTAAAAATAGAAAACAATCATCTTATCATTAAGTTTTTTATATAAGAGTGAGGTATATATGTAGTTATAAACGTAGTTTTTAGTTTTGTTTGTTTTTTTATTCTTAAGTAGGTACCTATTTACATTTTTCTAAATAAAACAGGTTGACATCGGTTTATAAATAAAATCAGAGTTTTTGATAAAAACGTAATAATAACAATATACTTATGTACTTATAAGTATCACGTTTTGTAGGTTACAGGCAAAGTTGATTAAATGATAATTAATCTTAAATTAAAATATGTTGTGATAAATAAATAGTTTGTATTGCACTTTATTTACTATTGTTTATATTTAACTTTATACGTAACACTATGTTTTTTATTCAATTTAACACAACTTTTAAACTTTAAGTGAAGACTTCAAGAACTGAATCTGTAATATTAACACCGGTCTTATATTTATGATTATAACATATAATATATAATTAAGTAGGTACCAAAATTCATCCAAACAGAACAAAACAAGAGGCAAAAGAGTAATTGGTCGATTATTTCTTTGTTGTATTTGTATAACAATAACCTTTATTTTGACCCTAATTACCCTAATTATCTTGTATTGTGGGGCCTGTCTTCACTTGTAAACATGCTTATTATATGACATTATTATTTTAAAATATATATTTACACATATAAACTTAATTATTACTTATTAATAGTTTATATTATACATATAACGTACCAAACTGTCCGTCCTCGATCACTATTTAAATGTTAAAATATAATAATTATTATGAATTTAAATTTTATAATAAAAATAAAACGCAACAGAATTCAATTATAATAAAAAAACAACATCCAATCAGTATCAAATAAAACTATTAAAAGCTCTATCAAATAAAACTGGTACCTTTTTATTCAAATTAGTCAATTCGACATACCTCTGTTCTCCTAAAGATGAAAGAATTTGTTAACAATACCGCGATTATGGGATTTATATTCAATATTTTATAAACACTAGCACCATTGGTGGAAGCCGCACGCATACTGACAGACAAACTTTAGATTCGTTAAATAACAACGCTAAAACTATTATTGATAGTGTGTAACTAAATAGTGAATCGAAAATATGAATTTTAAATTCTCTGATGTCATGTATCCTATTTTGTCCTACTACGCGAAAGTTTGTAAGAATGGATGTATGTTTGTTACTCTTTCAAGCAAAAACTACTGAACCGATTGATATGAAATTTGGCACAGATATGCCTCATAACTAGGAATGACGCATAGGATCATTCGTTATCCCAATTTCTCACGGGATTAACGCGGATAAAACCGAGGGACACAGTTATTTATTTATAAATACAACTTATAGTTTTAGATGATATTTATTTCCGTAAACTTATGTACTCTGAACTCTGACTTTATATTCTAAGGAATTATGAATGTGCAACTTAGAATTTTACAGGATATGCTTTTAATACATTTAATTCCTTCCTTATTAATTAGTTTCCTATAGGTTATAAGTGTAGTACCTACGTTTTCCTACGATATGTAATTAAATTATAGAGGCAAGTAACGTTCGAGTTATTAAACTAGTTTATTTAAGTACATATAAATGTGAAAGAAATTATGTAAATTTATGTAAGAAATGAAGATATGAATTTGCATATTATTATTGTTTTTTTATTTGTTAATTAAAAATTAATAAGTTAAAAGTCTGGTAATAATATTTTGTACACTTTACAATAAATTGAATAAACAACGTCATCTACTTATTATGTCGTTTTTACGAGCAAAATTGTGGCTAATAAAAACAGTTAGATTAGTATTCTTCATATTTTTTATACCAGATTACTTAGTATGGTTGTTTACATCTAATGTTTACGCGATGATGATATCTGTTGTTGACTATTCTTGATGACCTACATTATTTCGAGGCTACAACCATGTGTGAAGTCGTCCTACTGTTCGGGAAAACCAGCGGAACTTATTCCATATTTATGTGCCTAGCGGTTTCCAAGTTTACCAGATTTAGAATTCAATAGGCAATTCTACGTATTATTTTTATATACACACGGTCATAGTCATCTTTAAATTTTGAATGAGAAATTTCAAATAACGAGCACGTATGAATAGGATGTACGTATGAATAAGTTAAATTTGCTTTTTGATTTTTAAGTGTTTGTAGTAAAAGTTTAGAAAAGATTCGCGGAAAATTGACTTGTGCTAAATCACTTAAATATAATGTGCACTACGCACTGCACTGTGCACTGCTTTTACACGACACAAGATAACACACTTACAAACCATTAACAACTAAGCATTAGTTCATAGTTGACACAAATCGATCAGCGAACCGCTCGCGCTCTCGCTATACAGAGTGATACAGTTTAATAATAGCCATGGAATTTTCTACGGTTTCAGTGAAAGATAATTAACAAAAGCCGGATGGAATGAAACATTACATAAAAAGTGAAACTGTGCCCAAAAAAACTGTATTACTAGTTCACGAAGGTACCAACACTTACCTACACTTCTCGTGCAATACAATTAATTGTCACTTAAAATAACTTACTGATTAACTTATTTTTACATTAACTATCTAAGTAGGTACCTTTTAAAAAAATACTGGAGTTTTTTATCGTTTCTGCGAAAACGGTTAGTACTTAGATAATGATGTACCTATTTACTGTATGTGTCAGGAGTTTTACCTCGTTAATCATTTTGAATAGCGGGGTTTTACCCCCATCCTTTGATATGCATTAGAGTATACTAGATATTGGTGGTACAGGTCTACTACCTACATACCTAGAGAGGCCTACTATCGAAATGAAAAAGCGTCTACAACAATAAGTAAGTATACTTAAACCTCTCAGAGAATAATGATGAAGGATGCGGTTCTTTACAATCATAACGATCTGCCATAATTATAAGGATTAAAATGTAATACAAAGTTACTTGAACTTTTTGATGTAACAAAAGAAAAACAACATTATCTTAAGCGATAAAGCGATCGGTTATTGAACTTGCATAACTTGGTATTAATGTCACAATTTTTATTTTATTTCGAACATGAACGAAAAGTACTTTTAAAGACGTTATTATCATGTAATTAATTTGAAGTTGATAGCAAATAAACATGCTTATATTATCTTGGGGGAGTAAGGGGAGAGCGGAAACAACATCATGTCCGGCCCTATTGTCAACCTCACCTGCACGCGCCTCAAGGCGGCGGCGACCTTTTGGTTGCCGCGGTGCTCCCTGCTAGAAAACGAACGAGGCACTGGCGACCGAGCAATGGCGGTATATCCATACACCTAGTTAGGCAACTAGCTGGAAGAGGTTTAGCAGCCTAGAGGGATAAATACCCTCTAAAAAAGCTATGACGGAAAGCAACGGGAAACTACCGTCATTATATTTCCCTTGTTAGTCAGTATGGAAGACACAAAAATAGAAATGGCCCCGAGTTCCCGGCGTCCTTTAAATGGGGCAGGGGTGCGAAGAATCCCCGGGAGTCAAAAACTAAAGATAGGAACGTGGAATGTTAGAGGTCTAAAAAGACCTGAGAAAATAACTAACTTGGCTATGGAAATGGATCGTCTGAGAATAGAGATTATGGGCTTGAGTGAAGTTAAGAAGAATGGCAATGGCAAACTAAAAGTCTCCCATGGTAAGACGCTGTATTTTTCTGGGAGTGATTCATCATCTGAAACTCACGGAGTTGCTGTAATGATAAATACTTGCATGGATGCCGCTGTCACCAACTTCATTCCACTATCAAATCGTGCTATGATGTTACAATTGGATACAAAACCTCGAAAGATAAACTTAATTCAAGTATATGCACCAACTGCGGATAAGCCTGTTTCTGAAGCAGAAGATTTTTATAAGGAAATAGAACAACTTTACCAACTTACGCGCAGAGAAGAAATCAACATAGTTTTAGGGGATCTCAATGCTAAAGTAGGACAAGGAGAGGTGCCGAATATCGTTGGCAAATGGGGACTTGGTTCGAGAAATGAAAGAGGAGATCTCTTGGTTCAATTCTGTCAGGAGAAAAACTTGGTCATTACAAACACATTTTTTGAGATGCCAAAGAGACGTCTATATACTTGGACATCTCCAGCTCACACTAACTCTAACATTGTTCGCAATCAAATTGACTATGTAATGATCAACTCTCGATACAGAAATTGTGTTTCCGATGCCAGAACATACCCAGGTGCAGATATAGGATCTGACCATAATCCGGTAGTTATCAGCTTTACATGCCGTCTTAAATATGCCAAGAAAACTTTAAAGCGTAAGAGTGTTGATATAAGTAAAATTAACCATCCAGATACTAAATCAAAAGTACACGATCAAATCAACGAGTGGGCAGTTGAGTTTCAGAACCTACCTCACAATGATGCTGAGAGTATTTGGTCAAGCCTTAAAAGCCGCATATCTGAAATTAATGAGACTCTGCTAGCCCCAAACAAGGAATCAAGTGTCAAAATTCAACCTTGGACTACTGATGACATTTTGAAACTGATCGAAGAACGCCGACTGCATAAATCAACAAATGTAGAGAAGTATAAAGAGCTAGACATTAAAATTCGCCGACTTTCCCGTAATGCCAGAAACCAGTGGTACGAAAGTCGTTGCGAGTATGTTGAGTCCCTTATGAAAAAACATGACTCATTTAACCTCTACAAAGAAATCAAAGTTATGGCAGGCTTACAAAGAAAACGTCAACACACCTTTTTAGTAGATAGCTTTGGTAAAATTATTCTGGATCCTCAAAAGAAAAAAGACCAATGGGTACACTACATACAAGAACTTTTCTTTGATAACACGCGTCACAAAGGCATAGAAACTCAGCAAATCCAGGATGGACCATCTATTTTAAAATCAGAAGTGCTTAACGTACTGCAGAAAGCTAAGACTGGGAAAGCACCGGGACCGGATGGCATCAACATAGAGGTACTGAAACTGCTAAATTCCGAAAACATTACCATATTAGTAGATCTTTTCAATGCCATTTATGACACAGGAAACATTCCGGAGACTTGGTTAAAATCCACTTTCATCACTCTTCCAAAAAAGAAAAATGCCAAGATATGCAAAGACTTTCGCACTATAAGTCTTATGAGCCATGTTTTGAAACTATTTCTAGCTATAATACATAACCGCATTAGAAATAAATGTGAAGATCGGCTGGGAGATAGTCAGTTCGGCTTCCGTGCTGGCATGGGTACAAGAGAAGCACAATTCGCCCTAAGAGTCCTTATCCAAAAGTGCAAAGATATGCAGCAGAATGTGTTCCTATGCTTTATTGATTATGAAAAAGCTTTTGACCGTGTTAAACACGAGGTACTTATTAAATATCTTTTGGATACTGGTCTTGATAGCAAGGACATACGAATAATTAAAAACTTGTACTGGGGACAAACAAGTACAGTGAGAGTGGATGAAGGAGAGACGGACCCAATCGACATTCAACGAGGCGTACGACAGGGATGTATCTTATCTCCTCTGCTTTTCAATTTGTACTCGGAGGCAATAATGCAAGAAGCACTAGAAAACTTGGAAGCAGGGGTCACCGTTAACGGAGAAGTGATAAATAACCTACGGTATGCCGATGATACTATCCTGATAGCTTCAACTCCAGAAGGCCTCCAATCCTTGGTTGGCAGAGTTTATGAAAGCAGTAAGAAAGTGGGTCTAGATATTAATATTTCCAAAACTAAAGTTATGGTAGTTTCCTGTGGTTCGGAATCTCAGTCTGTACATATTCGACTTGGAGCAACCGTGTTAGAGAGAGTTGACAAATACAAGTATCTTGGATCGTGGTTGACAGACTCATGGGAAAGTGATACAGAAATTCGTGTACGTATCGAGGTCGCCCGAACATCCTTCATGAACATGAAAAAAGTCCTGTGTTGTCGTCAACTTTCTCTCAAACTTCGCACAAGAATGTTGAAGTGCTACATCTGGCCCGTGGTTCTGTATGGTTGTGAAGCGTGGACAATAAAGGAAGACCTACGGAAAAGACTAGAGGCATTTGAAATGTGGACCTACAGACGTATGCTTCGCATAAGTTGGACAGACAAAGTGACGAACGTCGAAGTTCTCAGACGAATGGCCAAAAAAGCAGAATTAGTGCGTACCATCAAGCAGCGTAAAGTGGCGTACTTAGGTCATATTTTACGCAATAATAAATACAACCTGCTACACACCATAATGATGGGTAAAATTGCCGGGAAAGGAAAGGTTGGAAGGAGAAAAATGTCCTGGCTACGCAACATTAGAGAGTGGACTGGCATTAGGACCGTAGAACAACTGTTCAGACTGGCTCTGGACAAAGAAAGGTTCCAGAAACTGACTGCTGACCTTCAGTAATGGAGAGGCACTACAAGAAGAAGATATTATCTTGCTGAAATGTATACGTTACCAATAAGTAACTTCATCGAATTCATCATTTGGATTAAGTATTCTTTTTTGTTGGGTTCGTTAATCTGTATTGTTTGTGTGATTGAAAATTTTAAATCTACGGGGAAATCCGGTGTCGTGCGGATCTAAGCCGGGACAATCCGTTTCTTGTATATCTTAGTACCTACTTGGCAAAATATTGTCTGGATTGCTAGTAGACATTACTTACTACATACCTACTTCTGCTGTTGAACAATTATGAGGTGCAAGAACAAATCAATTGCAATAAATATATTGCAATTAGGAGGTCATGCAGTTAATTATTATATACGATTGTACTTATTTTGCATGACAAATCCGAGGATAACACCTTTATAGTAAATAGCGGCGTCTCGCGGTTTCACCCGCGTGGTTCCCGTTCCCGTAGGAATACGGGGATAAAATATAGCCTATGTTACTCAGGGTGAATGTAGATTTCTAATGAAAAAAGGATTATTTAAATCGGTCCCGTACTTTTTGAGTTTATTCCTTACATACAAAAATACAAATCTTTCCTCTTTATAATATTAGTGTAGATAAGTAAAAACCATAAAGTCATGCGTAACTATTGGTATTGAGATGCGAAAACGTTACACATTATAATGAATCCCATGCGGGTAGTCACGTTACGGATCGTCACGAATTATGAGATAATATACGAGAACGAATGAGTATTTGTAACAAGGACCTGTGGCCGATACGTACTTTGTAGTTACCACAAACCTTAAGAACAATGCATAGTTGACTCAATATAAAGGATCTTCGTATTGCGTCTAAAGTTTTTCAAAAACGACGTCTATAGAATCTCGTGTCAGTGATAGATTATCCTTATGTGCTTTAACAATATTAGATTTATGTCTTTTTTATTTACTTAGTACATTTGACAGTGATGAATATATGTATAAGTATTTAACAGTTTTTTCGTCGACTCTCTGATAGGAAATTCCTTGTTACTGCGTCAAAAGATAAACCATTTTGTTTACATTTAAACCAGAATAATATTTCTATGGCTATACTTATTTCCATATTCATATTTTCAAAGAATTTATTTGAAATTAAAAAACTTAGGTTATTCACCACTATCTTCATCAATCTAGGGCATTGATCAGACTTTAAATTAAAATGCTTGACGTTCAATCATCATCAGACGTGCGTAGATGTGATGACTGGTATTAAACGTAAGAAAGACGTAGTACCTACTTAAAAAACCCCTTTTCAAGGTATTGCTTTAGAAGAACCACATCGAAGACTTACCGACGCAATTGCAGGAATGGACGGTTGATAATTAGAATATTGTCATATTTTCTTTCTATATTTTATCCAAAGTCAGAACACATAAATGTTTTTAAATAGGTAAGTATTATTTTTATAAATTTAATCATACTGTATCTGTAACAGATATTTAAAGAACGTATTTTTAAATACTTTGTAAATAATATATTAGTAAAGGTAGCCATAACTTTTATTACCCACATACTTCTCTAGGGCATAACACACATATTTATACATGGATACCTATGGGTAAATTATGTGCTTTTTTTAGGCTGTCAAACATTTTTGACTCGACTTTGTTTGATATGTAGTCCTATTTTTCTACTGAACCTATAAATAAGTCATCAAATTAAAACTCTTTAGCCATTGACGGGCCAGTTGAAGTCGACCATTTTTGGATGGAAGCCAGTTCAACTGATCAGTTAACTCGACTCGTCAATGGTCACTTTATTAGTACAACATCTTTTAAAATATGAATTATGTATTTTACAATATACTAATTTGTTTAGAAGAGTTATTTTTCTTGAGTTTTTTTCTGTGCCCATTCCAAAATATTTTAACTTTACTAAATTAACATAAATTTTCACATGAAAAATAATATTTTCTTTGATTTAGCCATCTCATAAACAAACATACATTAACTTTTGTTACTTATTACTTACTAAAGTATACTGACATGAAGTATTTCATTGCGAACCACTTTAATTATAACACAAATTCTACGAGATCCTTAACTGCATAATATTTAAAAGCGCCTACATGTGACATTATACCGTTTAGCTATGGAATGGGACTAATTAATCGAACTGATTTAGCATTGTGGGTAATGTGGGAAACTTAATCTGACTCTACTTCAAAATGTCCATTCACTACATAACTCTTGAGTACGGTGGTATAGATCAAGTTTTACGCTACGTTGTATCTTTGAAAATACTAGTATTTTGGTTTCCGAGATTCAAATGCTGGATCATCGTAAGTTTATTGACTCTATGGTTTACTCTTGATGTATAGATAACGATTGTTCAGAATCGATTTTATTTTGTACAATTTATCAGTTTAAATCCGATCCTAGGGTATACAAAACGGACACGGAATTTCCTCTTGTAAATAACGCAGCACACCTAATTATTCAAACATTCCCCCGGGATCAGCAAAAACGGGAATTACGCCGGTAAACCCTAGTTAGAAATAATATTGTATATCGTTACGGATTGCAGCGAATTACTGCGAAGAATTGGTTGTCTTATGTATCGACCGGAGCAGGGACTTTACCAGCCTCATACCAATTCGAAATACGCACTAACGTACACATACACTACGGTATGTGACGCAGTGGGTCCACTACCTTATATAGAAGTCATAGAAGAATTGAAGTCAGCCTTGTATGGAGCAAAATAAGGCATTAGTTAAAATAGCGATATTAAAACATTGTTTCACGGTTCTGTTCGCATGCCGCGCCGGGTGTAGCGTGATGTCGATCTGGCGTTTTCTGATGCCACGAGCCATTGTAAATTTAAGTTTTTATCCCTTATTACACCTTTAGCTATTTACAAGTCCAGTTTTTATATTGAATAAAAATTAATTCTTATCTAAAACCTGATCTATTGGTTTAAAGTTTGAAGACGTCATGGTCAATAAAACCGTCTGTTTGTATTGATTGAAAAACTTGTTAACTCAGCAAACGTTTATCATTAGCAAGTCCTTATTTCGAATTATATTTTTCTGCGTATCTACTTTCGTAATACAAACGTGGATAATACTTCTCTTCTCTATTAATACTCGGTGCCAATTGTCAGTTGCCTTTGCAGCGTACTAATGAAGGTGTAGCAAGGGAAAACGAATACTGGCTACTTAGATTAGTATGTCCATTTTTGGCACCATGTCAGAAAGTGTGCATCGTCTTAATTTTATTACATACTAGCTTCTTCTTCTTCTTTGCGTATCGACAAAAATTTTTGAGGACCAAAACTCGGCCACCGATATAGCGCTATCAGTGGCTACTACTCTATCATACTAGCTCTATCCCGCGGTTTCTTCCTCGTGATCCCCTTTTTGAGTGAATTTCCCGGCGCCTAAATTTGCGTGGCAACTATGAAATCGGTACTAAAAAATATAGTTATAATGTTTAAAACTTTTTTTTTGGTTAGATGAAATAGTGACCTATGTGAGGCACTAAATATTTCATTACTGGGATTAATAGGTACTCCAGAAAAAAATGTTAAACCACGAAATCTTTCATCGCCGTGTCTGTCCACAACTCACCTTGATGTGTATTATACCTCCTTGATGAAAACCTATTGGTTGAATACATTGAAACCTAGTTTCATATGATACTTGGATAGTTAAGGTATTGTTACGGAATACATTTAATCAAGTATTTAAACAATACAACGAATGGTTACTAGAAAAACATTTGTCCCAGAACTTCCTTTCATCGCCATGTAAAAAACATTTTTAAACATATTGTTCCACCTAAAGACTTGCGTCTCCTTCTCAGTGTGCTAAACGTTACCCAATAGTACCGCCTCAGCGCTCGACGTGGAAGGACGTGTCCACGTGCCTGCGTTTTCAAGCTATAAATGTAAGTGTATCCCATTTTTGTTACTGGACATATTTTCTTTCATCGCCGTGCATAGGTATAACTTCTATTTGAACAAGTTTATACTCTTGATTGAGCATTCGATAGAATGCCCATACTCTTCTGTTTATTTGTGAATTGTTTAGTTCTTAGGATACCTAATAGATTTTATGTAATTTTAAATTTTCGACTCGTTTCTCATCGCCATGCTTTCATTTCCGTGGTTTCCATAGCAAATATTTGCTATGGCAATGAAAAAAAAGACACGGCAATGAAAAAAATTTCATTGCCGTGTCTTTTAAAACAAATTACTTTCATCGCCGTGGTCAGGTCTTTCATTTCCGTGACTTATATTTTCATCGCCATGGTATGATTGGGCAAGGAAAACATATTTACCTGTGATACAGTGTACCGAATACTAACAGTACAGTACTCGTCAAGTAATATCTCTACAATACGACAAAAGACTTAAGTAAAGACTTATAAGTACAGTAAATAACTCATTTGTATTTACTGTACTCCTTCTAGCTCGTTTTCTTGATTCCTTAAGATCGTGTCCGTTCTGATGCACTGTAATGGAGTCGTGTACCAGCCGTTCCACTCCGCTCTGTCTTCGGCTCTTCTCAGAGCTGGTAATTGAGAGCCCTGTTATTGCCTTGATCAGGTTTGACCAACGGGTAGGTCGGGTAGGTCTACCTTTCCCGCCACAACCAGCTTGTCCAGGCTGTATGACCGTTGTAGCTCCAAATGTGACCAAAGTAGGTCAGGACTCGTAGGTAACATATCGTAGACAGTCTTGTTTTTACGTCAAGTAGTTCTAGAATAGACTTATTCGTACGTCTCGCTGTTAACGGTATTTGTGGCATCCTTCTCCAGCACCACATCTCGAAAGACTTAATCTTTTTTCGATCTAGAGCGCGTGGATAGACCAGGACTCACAGCCGTATAGAAATATCGAGAATACCTGAGATCTAATTAGTCTCATCTTTGTTACGTTTGGAGATGGTTTGGACATTCCAGATTATCAACATTTTGCTTATTGCTTGCCCCTCTCCACACAAATTCGAATCTCTTTCTCGCAGCCTCTCTGATTACTGATCGTCCAGCCTAGGTATACAAACTTGCTCATGAATTCCAGGTCTGACAATTCTCCTGTGCGTGTGATCTGTTCAGCTCGGTCAGTGACCATAACCTTTGTCTTCGACTTGTTGACCCAAAGTCCTACTGTCTCGGTTATGCGTTCTACTCTGCTGAACATTTCAGCAAGTTCGTGCTCAGAAGATGCGGCCAAAGTAGAGTCATCTGCATATCGAAGGTTGCTAATCTTGTTCCTGCCAACAGTAATGACTCCCTCCCACCCTTTTAAGGCTCTGCTACTTATATAGTTTCTATAGTTATCATGGTTATTAGCACTCAAATTATTATGATTATACAGCGTTGAAATATTTCGAGTTTCCGATATTTCAACGCTTTTGCAAGCGCCATGATCACAGATGAACTCTCCTACTTATGTATTCGCCATAGATGTTAAATAGAAAAGGGACTCTTTTTCAGCCTGCTCATCCGGGATGATATGCAACATAATCTTACTGACATGGGATATAAGTGCCACAGTCCGGTAGGATGCACATTTTTTTTACCCAGAATATTCTTGCACTTTTTTTTTATTTATTTATTTTTTATTTGGAAAGTGCTCGCCTAGAAAGTACCTATTGACTCGCGACTTAAAAAGACCCAGATTGTATGATTCAGGGAACAGAGAAACTGTGCAGGGAGTTCCACACTCTCGCTATTCGCATCATAAAGGTGAACGCGAAACGCTTTGTGCGAGCTTGTGGAACATCTGCCATCTATGGGTGACGTTTATCTGTTTCCCTGCTCGTTCGGTGGTTGATCGGAGATGGGGGAATTAAGCGGTGCAGTTCCGATGCACACTCTCCAAAATGTATCCGATAAAAAACTTATAGGCTAGCAACTTTTCGCCGGTGCTCAAGACTTTGGAGTCTCGAGTCAACGAGGGACTGAACGAAATGAGCCTCTTGGTACGCTTCTCTAGGGACTCCAACCTCTCACGTTGATATTTAGCTGATCCTTCCCAAGGGTGCGAATAGTACTCCATGCACGACCGAACTTGTGCTTAATAGAGATGGAGCAGCTGTTCTGGCGTGAAGTACCGTCGCACTTTTGAGAGGACGCCTAGCTTTTTTGCAGCCAGTTGAGCCTTTGACTCAATGTATGAACCAAAATTGAGGGTTGAGGTCAACGTTATTCCAAGAAGGTCAGGGTGGTCCACTATAGGTAAGGATACACTCCGGAAAATAGGAGCCAGTTCGAACAGTGTCTTCCTTGCGGAGAAAAGACACGCCTGGGTCTTCAAGGCATTGAACTTGATCAGATTGCCATCGCTCCAATCGGAGACTGCCCGAAGGCAAAAGTTCGTGTGATCGACCTAGCCTCTCTTAAATACTGTGTCTCGGCCGCACTAGCACGCGGGATGGATATGTAATTCTCTACAACTGTGCAATCATTTGCATACTCATAGGTTCTGGGCTTTGGCAGATCATTGATATGCAACAGGAAAAGTGTTGCAATGAGTACTAACCCTTGGGGAACACCGGCATTAATCGCCATTTGATCGGACGAGCGAATTAAGAACGACCCGTATCGATCGATCCCGCAAGAAGTCCGATATCCACCCACAGAAACTAACAGGGAGACCGTATGATGAAAGCATGCTTATAAGGCACGTAATTTTGTGGACCCCTTCTTGAGCAGCGGATCAAAAGCGATTCTTTCCAATCTTTAGGCCATATATCATAGGGGTTTTATGTTAATCTTATAAAGAAATTCGATCAATTATTATCATTCGATGTGGCGTAGATAACCCGTCTGGGGGAGTATGTCTCTCTCTCTTCTCGGAGACGGGCGTGTATATATTGTATGTTAGGATAATATAATACTCATGTCAGTATATAAAAAAATTGTTTTATGTATGGATTTTCATTTCCGTGGTGATTCTTTCATTACCGTGGGACAGTTCTTTCATTGCCGTGGACGCTTGTTTCATTGCCGTGCACGCATGTTTCATCGCCGTGGCATGAAATTTTTAAACTTGTGTTATTCGTTAGTTTTTTAAGTAATCAGCTTGATAATAAGCAAGAATACATACATTATCAAGAAGTATAATAAACGCTAATTATTTTTGAAAAACACTTAAAAACAAAAAAATCCACGGAAATGAAGATTTTTGGGCACTTGTTGAAATTCACTCTTTTACGTCTCCGTAGGAATTATGAGATAAAAAGTGGTTGTACATCTGTATCTGCATAGATATTTGAGTAAATTTGAAATATTATATGAATAGGGAATATTTATAAAATCAAACTAAAATTATTATTCTAAAATTTAATACAAAATGTATAAAATATTAGCAGTTTTTACAGCAATTTCAGCGTCAATCCAACACATTGGAAATGAGAAGCTTAAATACAAAACTTAGGTATATTACATAATTTCAAGACGATTAGTGAAAGTGAAAATCAAACATTGATTTAAGATTTACGTATTTACAGAAATGTTTGCTTAATTATAAATAAAATTAATATAAGTGGTTTCATCTTACAACTACCAAAATTATTCATACAATGATTGAATCGTATTTTGGATATTAAAAAACGACTTCTTAATATTTAAGTACTTATATGGTTGTAACATGGTTAACATGGTCTGGCAAAACACGCACATAATACTTAAATTATAAAATCAAAATTGAAAGGGATCCCCTTTAAATCCTGAATTTATTTATGATTCTAATTCAATTTAATTAATATGGAATCAATTTAATTTGTTTGGATATAAAAAAAACTTCCTAAAGTAAATAATTGGCAAATGAAGCAAAAGGCAAGTTTAAGAATTTATCTATCATTCATTCACTCACGTTTACACAATTTACTATCTTAAAAATAAATATTTTGTTTCTAGAACTACGTTAAAATAATATGAAAGTTTTATACAGTAATAAAAGAAATATTATTGAGAACAAAAAAATGTTTGGTAAATATTTACTTGTTGGCTTCTTATAATTTTTACTTTGTAAATTAAGACTGGTACATTAACACCGGAATAAGCCAAATATGGCACCGTCGTTTATTACACGTTTCGGATAACAAACAATAAAACCTTGATAATTGCAAGTAATGCCCAACTGTTCATTAATGAGTAAATCATGTTAATTTGGTGTACCGATCAGTATACTTGTACTACCTGTATGAAATTGGAATAACGTTTACATAAAGAACAAATTATTGAACGTATATCAATATAATATGTGTGTTTTAATTATTTTAAAAAGGTTTTTTATCGATTTTAGTCGAATCACTCGACGAATTTCAGCCCTGGAAATTAGGAAAGCCTGTTACCACATGACTCTGAAACTAGTCGAAAAATTCGACGGGATTCGGTAAAATGACATAACCCGAATAAAATAATCGAAATATTTAATTACATCGTAGGTTTATCTTAATAATAAGTTATTTATATAATAATTAAAATACATACGCGGCAAAAAGCTTCAAAGTTTGATGATGTGCTTGTATAATTTCGTCTTTTTTTACACTGATGTACTTACACAATGTGTCAGCAACAAAAATCGATTAACTGTAAACATCGAAAATAATATTTAAATCGCTAATCTACTATTGTTTCACTGTACAATGACAATAGTTTACATTTATATACCAAGTAAATCAGTGTTGAAAACATCTCTACACAAATTTGATTTAAGTGGGGTTGAAAACGTGTAGAAGTTGATATGTAGCATGAAGAGAACACTTCTAGAAGGGTAGACGTTTCTAGAAGGGAAGACGTTTCTAGAAGACTGTAAGTGTGTTGTTAGATCGCCTCACTTGACGACGCAGCACGTGCGGTTGAAGGTTAATGAATCCCCCTTCGACTACCTTCACTACACGCACGTTGATCTGGGAATAAACATTTTGAAATTAATTTTTATCTAGAAAATATATATATTTATATATATCTATAAATATTTATAATTAGTTTATCAATAAGTATTTTTTATATGGGTTATAAGTACGAACTGATTTTAGTCTCTCGACTAGTTTCAGCCAAATACGGTGGCCTAATTGAGAGATTCGACTAAAATCGGTCCCTCAGCTAGGGTAACCTACTATAATGACTGAAATTAGTCAAGGAACTTGACTTAAATCGGTACTTACGCATAACCCGCATAAAATAATTAAAACTTATATCATTAAGTATCTAATGTCTTTGTTTGCATGCAGAAAAACCCATAAAATATAAATTTTATTAATGGACCTAATTCCGAATACCTACAAGCATCGGACATTGTGCAGATAATAATGCGGGAAATAATTATAAATATTTTTTGGTATTCCCCAACTGCTCGATATCAATACAGTGGTTCCTAAGGTTATCTTTTACAAACATACAGATATTTCCAATGTTGTATAGGTATAAAATGTATAGATAAAGCAATTAAAATTATATGCAAAGGTAGAATTTGGTAACAAAAATAATTCAGTCTGTAATCTTCATAGTACGCTCAAATTCACACACAGATATCTACACACAATCAGACCGTGATAACATTTTATGGAACTAACAAACATTATAACCTCCCTGGGAATCAAACCCGCTACTCTTTATTAGACATTCTGGTATGATGGCTATTCGGATATTTGATGACTGATGTCTTACTTCATGTTTGGAAACAGCTCTGCGGAAGTATTTGTGGAACCTGGTGGAGAGGGCCCACACAGCGCCATTGTCACGCTCCGCCCATCGCACTTCGGCGCAGAATTGGAGTTTCTCTGGATCTTGGGCTAAAACTCTGTAAACAAAAACATTATATTAATCAATAGCCTTTTTAACAGCCGTGGTTCTATAGGGGTAAACTGCAGTCAGCAGTCGACTGATCGTCAACTGTATTAAAATAGAAATAAAACTTGTTTCACTAGCCTAGCTTCACGTTCATATCATAGCTTACTTGATATTCCTTTCCTGACTATATCAATTCTAAGGTGATTGTTTTGTCAACTTTACATCCTTGTATCATAAATAACTATTATATAATTTTAGTAATATAACATACTTGTGAGTATTAGTGATGGGGTTCCAAGCGGCGATCGCCGTCTCGCTCATGGGGCTGAAGATGATGGTGTCATCCCGGGGGTCGACTGTCACTCCGAGACCCTGCGAGGACTTGCGCCCCACAAGGTTCACGGGGAGGTCTGTACCTTCGGCGGGAGGACCGGCGGCCAGTACTGCCGTCGATATACTGAATAATCTGGAAATAATAATTAGCAATTCAAAATGTATTTTATTTATAACACATCATCTAAGATATGAGAACTCTATAAAGGCGAAAGAAGGGAGGATAATGTCTTATAAGAATTTATAGCAATCGGTCCACCACGATTTGAAATCGTTCCAATTTTTCCGTATTCACGTCAAACCTGTCCTTAGCTAAAAATAATGAAAATAACGAAAACTAGTTATCAGACACAGATGATGTAATCATAATCATGGAAGATCCCTAGCCTTTGTCCCATATTGAAATGTGGTTGGCTTTTCGTTTTACAATGTTATAATAAAAATAAGTAAGTAGATTTATAAAGACTAGGTTACGAATCATTCAATGTAATAGGTGTATATTAACCTAAGTACTCAAATGCTAATTCCGTATAACCATACCGAATTAGACTTATTTATTGCACGAATTATAATTCATTTAATCACTATTACAGGCAAAAACGTGTTTTCTTTAATACTTAATGTATTCGAACACCCAATTAACCGGAACTGCTAATCGTGCGAAACTAATAATGTGTCTGTTATTAACAACGTAATAACTCATATCATTGAAACATCCATTGCCTTTGGTAAAAAATACACTTCGAAATGTATTCTTTAATTAAAATTTATTACACGACTACCTCTATTCTATCACACACACCGTAAACTATTAAATGCTTTAAATTGGGGTATGTGAGGTATCGTCCAAATCATATGTAAACACTTACGTATAACCTATAAGAGGGTTTGTAGATTCATGATCTGATCTATCAATCTGGCCCATGCGAGCCATGATTGTAATATATTCGGAGTTGATTGTAAGTATTTTAATCTTTCAATTTTCAAATGGGTATGAAAACTTGTTTACCTACTTCTAGTGTTTATGCAGCTGTTTCACAAAGTTCGATAATTTGTAATTTATTGACTAGTAGGTCCGATTAAATAATAAGCTAATAGTTTCTAAATGAGCGTCATTATCATTACTTTATTAACAGTCTAATTATTATGATCAGATTCACAGTAAATGAAACCGAAGTCGTTATACAATGTAAATTCATTAGTTTTTGTTATAGGTAATTATATTCATAATGAAGTGTTAAAGACCTGACGTGATTATTTTTTATAAATATTTTAATCAAGGTTAATCTAAAAACAGTTTTTTTTTTAACTTTTTTGTATCATTCATATTATCATCAAACGCCTCGGCAATCTAGTGGCAAATGCAATTGTGCATCTGCCTGCCTGGTCTGAAGTCCGGGGTTGAATTTACTGATATTTTCTTTAGATAATTACGACCACCTCTCAGTATAACAATACTTTCAATTCGAGAGACCTGTGGTCGAACAGGCGGATCCTTTAAAGTAATTCACACTTTTAGTCCCTTGACAAAGCACATAGCAAAGCACTACCATAGACCATAGTTACTTAGCCTGATTTTAGGGCGCGCTGATAGCTACGCGTCATTCAAAAACGGTTCCTAGAATTTCATATATCTCGGCCATCAGTGCTGACGGAACGCGTCAGACTAAAACCAGCCTTAATGTATCATCATCATCCTCATCATGATAGTTAACTTTTATATCAGACGAGTCACGCAGTGTGTGGCGATAACTACACTTCTCACACTTCTTGATTCGGTGACTGAATAAAACTACGTATACCAACCTACTACATATTACTCAAGCCCTTATTGTAACTTAAACTTAGTCAAAAAATATTATATTACCTGTCAGTAGCCAAAGGCTGGTAGTACAAGAGTCCTTGTGCGGGCGAGTGCGCCAGTCCCACGATGCCGTCCATGAGGGTGAACTTCTCTCCTCCAATGTCGTACTCTCCCAGGTCGGGGTCGGGGTACATGGACGCGTGCGTCACGCGCCACGCGTTGTCACGTCTACCGTCGTATACTATTATACCTGGAACATTCATCAAAGTTAGGAGATAAAGTAATAAGATAACGATAAACTAAGGCTATCTGTATGTGGCTCTAAATAATGGCACCGAACCCCGGATATGACGCCTTCTCAAAAGGCGTCGAGGCACGAGAAGGCGTCATATTGTATTGCCGATGAAAATACATTTCTTTATTAAAATATATTTAAGCTTCTATATTTTCTTAATAATGATCTAAAGAAAGTGGCGGAAAACGGCTGGATTCGGATAACTGAGGATTGAGTATGATGGTGACATGGAAAGGGCTTATGCCCAGCAGTAGACCGTATTCGTCTGACGGCTGACGATGATGATACTTTCGTAAAATGCTGCTAATGATTGATGTAATTCTTAAAAGCCTACAAAAAATATAATCAGCACGCACTAAAAAACCAAACTGGAAAGTCTAGTTTCGGAAAACTGCCCACTGAGCGAAACTCAACCCCTACATATATATACAGCAGAATTAAGTTATTTAAAGCCTTTTTCTTATCAGAACTACCAAATAACTATACACAATATAGTTATATACCTGAATTTCTCTAGTTGGTTAGAGCCAAAACTATGTACTAGAATTAGGGCATGGTTCGGGCTACATATTGGCATTTATCATTAAGTCAGTTACGTACTTCTTATAACCGAATACAAGTGGCCGAGCTAGTACACTTATTATTAGTTCTATTATAAACGATTTCAAGAATTTCTTTCAACATAGAAGAAGGTTTTATGTGTTAATTAAACTGCAATTAATGGGCCTTTAGAAATAGGAAACCACGATTTCGGAATCGGAACACTTGAATTACTCACAGTTACAAAAAATATCGCCATTTCTTGTACTACAAAGGAAATATCAACACGTTCATTTTATTCTAAGTAATTATCATAAATAAACCACTCATTGATCAGTATCAGTGATATTAATATCATATTTTGCTACTGTTGTTACGTGCATTGCGTGATGCTATTAATAATCATACGCAATTCAAACACCTTCAATAATCTAATAAATCCGCTATAAAACAGTCAACGCACTACAATTTATAACCGGTCAATTGAACATAAATTAAAATATCTAGGTCATTTAATAATTCATTCAAAAATGCACTATAAATCTAGTTCATAATAATCCATAGAGACAACCTAGCCATGTTTACAAATAAAGATCAACTTATTTAATAATAATAATAATTAAATATGTCAAAGGGCTTCCGTGTGTTGGCTTCGGCCCCATACTAGCCTTCCAAAAGACCGGGACTCTTTAATAGTCCCGTGAATGGAAAAGACATGACAAATAATAATTATAGAGCTGGCAAGTCTCCATCCGCCACTTCGTACATGTTTATAGCATTGTATCGGCGGGTGTCATAGTCCCCATAGTTCCCCAATATCCAGTCCATTAAACATCCCATTCCCATAACCCAGTCGTAGTTTTCCATATATTTGCAATAGTCCCAGCAGAACCGGAGACTGTCCTTGGATGCATTTTATAGTGTTATACAGGGATAGTCGCCGGATTGTGCATCCTTTACACAAGATTAAATATGTCAAAGGGCTTCCGTGTGTTGGCTTTGGCCCCATACTAGCCTTCCAAAAGACCGGGACTCATTAATAGTCCCGTGAATGGAATAGACATAACAATTATAATAATAATAAGCCCGCAGGGCACCTTTGAGGCGGGGTGTCGGGGAGTAGCGACCCCGCGGACCTGACGCGCTCCCGGGGGAGGTCACCATTCCTCACCTCCGCTCGCCTTCACTGGCCGGCGGAGTGAGCACTGACGAGGAACAGGTCCCCCACCTCCGTGCTTGCCTTCATTGGCCGGCCGGAGTGGAGCCCGCGAGAGCACTTTGGTGCTCGGAGAGTGAGGGGCGTTGCGTAAGTGGTGAGTTGGCTTAGCATGAAGCTGGACCCTCGGGCTCAGTGGATCGCGGTTTAAAACCCAGGGCGTCTGCTCCACTCTCAAAGCCGCTCGTTTCATGTTGCCCCCATGTTGCGACTCGAGCGACTTGCTTGGGGGGCCCAGTTATAGAGCTGGCAAGTCTCCATCCGCCACTTCGTACATGTTTATAGCATTGTATCGGCGGGTGTCATAGTCCCCATAGTTCCCCAATATCCAGTCCATTAAACATCCCATTCCCATAACCCAGTCGTAGTTTTCCATATATTTGCAATAGTCCCAGCAGAACCGGGGACTGTCCTTGGATGCATTTTATAGTGTTATACAGGGATAGTCGCCGGATTGTGCATCCTTTACACAAGATTAAATATGTCAAAGGGCTTCCGTGTGTTGGCTTTGGCCCCATACTAGCCTTCCAAAAGACCGGGACTTCTTAATAGTCCCGTGAATGGAAAAGACATAACAAATAATAATAAAATATTTATTGAGGAACCAGAAACACATACAATTTCAAAAATAATAAACGATGGTACCTGCAGAAGTTAAGAAAAACTGTGTCGCAGACACCAACGCCCACCTCCAAGCATAGCGTTCCATTCAAAATTTACAATAAATATTAAGAAGTTAAATTTCTTAAACAAGTAGGAAAATAACATTCTTAACAAAATTATTTAGTAATGCTTATTGTTACATGAATTTAATATAATTTAATTTATATATGAATTTAATAATGCTTATTATATAATATTAAAATTAAAATTAGTATATATATATATTTGTCTACAATTTATATATATTAAAAGTGTACAATATTATTATTATTATGACGCCAAGCCACGTGTGTGTGTGTATGTGTTTGTGTAAGGGAGTGTGTGACTGTGTGTGTGCGCGTGAGTGAGTGTGTGTGAGTTTATGTGATGATTTTTTTTATTTAAAACCACTAGTTCAATACGTGTAACTATTTCATGACCTTCAGGAGGTCCTCAGTGGAATCATAGGATAGAGTGGACAACCATTCCAAACATTTCAATGAAGTGTTAGCTGTGTGGTTAAATCATTTTTTAAACCAGTTACTTGTCTTTGCCCACTCAGTGTAATATGGTTACTAACGACTTAATATATTGTATTTTTTTACTCCAAATTGAGTTATTTATGAGTGCTCTCATATTTTACTTTGGAGTGGCTTTAGGCAAATGTACTTTAGCTTCCCCTAACGTCTGTCAGTTTGGCAACCGGGACAACGAACGTGGATGTTATTCCGCGTTCCCTCAGCCGCCCTCAGACACATCTGTTAATTACAGACAACACATATTCTGACGTCATTATATGTTCACTGTGTGTGCGGGCCCGCGGCCTCAATTCTAAGTAAACGGTATGACAGGCAAAAATCACATAAAACTGGCTATCTTTGACTATATAACTTTCAAAAATATCTTCTACTTTATATTAAGTCTTAATTTTAATACATAATTCGATACCTATACGCAAAAAATGCGATATACTTAGTATAATACTATCTTATGCAATGAAAGAACTTTTTACCGGAACTACCGCTTAGCTGTCTAACAATAGGTATAATTTAAGAAGTAAAAAGTCAATTATATGTTGTTTGTGGAATCAGTTAACTAGTGATAGCACGCTCTGTCGATCACTAAAAGGTAAAACGTTGCAGCGTTTTAATATTAAATAGAGCACTCGTTTTATGATACGCGCTATTATGTAAATTCATAACGATAATGACACACTAAACCAGTACTTACTTGGCTTTTAGTTCGTGTTTCTATACAAAGTAATCGTATTTAATAAAATGATATTAACTTTAACATTGGAATGTCAAAATATGTCAAATTTTGTTTCTATGTTTAGACTAATACGAGTATTCCTCCGTTATTAATATTTATATCACTTTATTAATATAAAACCGCCAAAAGGATGCCAAGGATATCTAAATATAGTAATATTTGTTTCGATAATGTATTTAAACATACCTGGTGCAACAGTGTCGCTAATGTATGCGAAGATGCCGTCGCACGTTGAGGTAGGTCGCGAGGTGGGGGAGCGCGTCTCGTCCAACACCAGGTTGGTGAGGAGGGAACTGGGCCTCAGGAGCTCGCGGGGGAAGTATACGCTGCGGACCTGGAATGTAAGAGATCATTTGTTAATATCTATAGGTATAGTCATCATTATCAGCTTATATATGTCCCCACCGAGGGGCTAGAGCCTACCCTGCGTAAGACGCCGAATAAACGTACTTAGGAATTCGAAAATTGAAAACACATTGGGTTCGAACCAGGCACCTTTCGATCGAAAGTCAAATTAAGGTCTTAACCCCTGCGTCACCGACGCTCTAGGTAGTATATAAAAGAAAGTTATTTACACTATAGCTTAGTTCTTATAACTCAAAGATTACTGGACCGTCTTAAGTGATGTTTGGTTTAGATGTTCCTTAAAACCAGGGAAAACACACACAGACAGACTTTATATCCTGTTAAAATATCTATCTCTATTATAAAACCAGTTGTCGAATATCTTTTTTGTTCATATCAGACTATCCCGTTTAACAAAAAGCTCTAAATTGGCATTGATCATAGCAGAATATAAGACAACGTGTTCTTAAAAATGATTAAATTGATATTTTAATCATACTACTCGATATTACAGGTAGATAAATAGCATATTCAAGAATGCAAAGTTTTCGTAACCTTAACCTTCGGTTCGGCAAAAAGGTTAAGCAATTCGAAAGTTCCTTGTTTATATGTACCATGTACTCTACGTATGAACCTTCGCCCTATCAGATATACTTACCAAGTAAAAACAAGTCCAATTAATACACCTTAATCGACAATTTTTTTGATTGTTCCGTACTAGACTAGATACTAATAGAGCCAACATTTATCCGTTTTTAGAAAAAAGTTCATACAACAATACTTACGCAATTCTTTAATCGTGTGTTAGTATTTGTCATTTTACCTTTTTAACAAAAACAAATACATTGGCAGTGAAATCCGGTCTCACAAATTAATAGCATGCGTATTTATCACCTCTTGCCATCTCGCAAAAACGTTTCTCCTGCTCTACAAACGCAATAATTGAGCTTCAATAAGGAATCGACCTCGATTGTAATCTGTGCCTCTCTAGTACGTATAGCTAATTATTATTGTATCAATATTTAATGGTTTAGAGCTATACGTGACATAGTTTACAGTTGCCAGGCCGCGCGCCGCCTCCAACAATACATTGAATCGCGGACAAATGGTCAGGCCAGCCGCAGTCAGCCGCACCCTTTCAAATAATGTTCAATGATTCCGACCTTGATTCGATCGGCACTTTGTTGAGTTAAACAGATCCATATAATTATTAATATGGCATCCGTGAACAGGTTTAATTACTCGAATCAATCAATCAATCACTGTTGTTGTATATCATTACAGTATTTAGTAATATCACGTTACTAGTACCTATAGTACTATCAAGTAATAGTAAACAAATTATTTTCCAAGCGAATTTAAATTTAAATGGTCGTGATCAGTTCGATTCCGGTTCCTGTTTAAGCGTATTTAGAAACGTTCAGTTAAATACAGATGTAGTATACAGATACTAAACCTTTCACTTTCCTGTGTTCGAATCCTTATAGAAAAACATTACGTAACTTTAGAAATAAACTTTAATACACACTTGGAAATTTCTAAAATAAGTACATAATATATGTAAATTCTCCTTTTTTAATTATCATCTCAGCTGGGCCTGCTTTATTATGTAATGTAACTTCACGATGAGAAGGTTAAATAGACATTTTTAATTAGCAAAATAGTAGTAATCATTTCGTTAACGCAAGCTTTTTATTAATGAACGTAGAATAATATAGGTACGTTTTCTTTCTCTGAGAAGGATATGATTAGCAGGTGGTATGTTTCTACGTGTTCCATAAGCAATGTGATTCCAAAACCTCAGTTTATAATTTCAATTATTTTAAAACATGTTGTTACACAAGGAAATAAATTTAACTTAATATCGGTATAGTATTAATAAACTGTGACCTTAACAGATTGTTTGTAAATTCTAAAACAAAACATTATTGTAATTATAGTTATTACCCAAAGACCTTCGAGTGGTACTAAATTATTTCACTTTATTTCTAGGTTGAATTTTACAGGTCAATAGCCTAACGCCATGTCATGTTATACATTTTTGATAATTACTAAAATTGGTATGCGTAAAAATATCTCTTGGCCACTTATGATCTTTATCTCCTTCAAGGAGCATTTTTTGTCAAGCTATAGTGTCCCACTTCTGGGCAAAGGTCTCCCCCAAACATTTCCAACCATCCCTATCCTTCGCAGGATAGGGATGGTTCTCCTTCCAAGGAGCATTAAAAAAACTAAATGATTCACAAGATACCTCACTGCTACCGACGACATGGCGATTTTTTTATAAGTATCACAAGTCTAAGTAGGTAGATCACAGCACGCCATAAGATCGTACCTAAGTGGTCACAAAATTAAAATCAATATGATATTTTATAAAAAAAAGAACCTTATCATTCCCTTTCAAGATTGAACCCAAGGCCCCTTATGTCCAAGACAAACATGTTTACCACATAACCACAGACCGACAAACATTTGTATTTATTTCTAGATAATCCAATTTTGAACAACAACATCCTATAAGCCACCGGTAGCAGTTATTACATAAAGACAACGTTTGAATACTGATTTATGATTCACAGCTGCGCTAAACAGTTGTACTCGTTTTGCTATCTATTCAGAATGCAGTTGTACGCGATTTTGAAAGCTTTAATCTTGATTTCACTTAATATCTTAAACGTGAACTGTGTACAAATGTCATAACTGATAGTGAGTACTTGTAGTATAGTTAATCTTTTGCATACAACACGTAACTAAATGTTCCAAATAAAGAGTATATCAGATCTTACAAGCCTTACAATGTTAATGCAAAAATAAGAAGGTTTTATCGTAATTAAATCTAACTCTAAAGAATTGGGTAATGCGAAGTTAAGTATATTCATATCTTAAATAGTTAATTCCTATGTAGATACCCCGAGTCTAGCATCACATGTACATTTTGCGTTGCGGGGTTGCTTGAACTTGCTGTTTGTCTTCTTTTAATCTTGTCGTTAGTTGCTTATAAGTACATCTTAGTTCATAAGCGAGGAATAGCAACGGTAAAGTAAATCCAAATGTGGAATATACCTTTGGTAATAACAGGATTACTTTATTTTAGGAATAGTTCATTTTCATTACCTATCGTCAGCCCAAATACGACTCAACCGAGGGGCCCGAGCTTATAATTTGTGTCCTTTTAGTTTGAAATAAATCATCTATTCAACTATTCTTATCAAGTAACTTACCAAACGGTCAGTAGCCATATCAAAGATGAGTATCTTGGGTGGGCAGACACGCCTGAAATCGTCGAGACTGGTGATGACTCCGGCGTCGAGGACCCAGAGCCGGTTGCACCGGTCGGCTCTGATCCGGTACACGGAGATCAGATTGGTGCAGTTAATGTCTCCGCGACCAGCTGTGTGCCATGACCAGTCGGGGTATGCCTGGAATAAGAAGATGGGTAATGTGCATTTTAGAATTTTATTTTCTCTCAATATAACAATAGTCTTTAGATATTAGATTTTTTGGAAGTTTTATTGAGGCTAACAGAAATATACATACATATTTACATTAACCTTACGGTAGAGTCGAAAACAAATATGTACAAGTTATGTACACGTACCTAATATCAATCATATTGCATCCTTATTCTCCTATCACAACCTTCACCATACGATAACCGTAGACTAAAGAAAGTGAAAACAGCGGCCAATAGCTAGTAAACATTTCATTGTGTATAATTTCTATATATTTAATGACGTACTTTAAACGGAACGAGGCCTGTATAAGAATGTCGTGGATCTGAGTCGCGAACTCATTCTCCAAGGCCACCCCAGGTGCATTGATTGCCCTTCACGCTTTCGCGTCTGTGCGTAACGTACACGTACCTTTACTTACTACAGTGTCGACGTAATCACATTTCGCAGTAACCAGTGGCCGGTGATCCACAATATATCCGCAATTTTATTTACGGTAACATCGTATTTAATTATTAAGTGAAGAGCTGCTTTGAAAGATTGAATTAACTTGGCATTTGTACTCGTAATAGATATCTTTGAGCATGAATATAATAATTATAGAAATGAATTGTTTTTTAATTAATTAGCATATAGAGTTTTGCGTAAATATTTGGACAAAACATATCTTTTGCAATCGAACTCTACAAGATAATTAATATTTCACAAATTACTTATTCTAATTACATACATACTCAGTCGCAAAATATTAAAATTAAGACAGGATTTTCCCTCAAGGATTCCTAGCATGTGCAAAACATATAAAATACGAAGAAAAAAAATAACTAATACATAAGTCGACCAATCAAGTGAATATAAAAGCTGGTACAAGTCATATGCCTAATTGTAGATAATTGAGTGTTGCTAACGCATTCGAAGGCTGCTAAACTGTTATTTACGTGCCGATACTGTCAGCTCTATTGTACGTACCGACCTATTATTGCAAGAATTTGTATCGACTGTTTAAACACTGCCTTTCAAATACTCTATAATATACTACAGTTTATAGTATAGTATACTAAGTATGCCGTGTCGTAGGTAGCCTAGCAAAGTCAGTTTAGCAATATAAAACTGGATTTCAATCTTATCTAAATTCCTTTATCTATATTACCTTACAACTACTTTAAATGTAGGTCATAATTGTGAACTCTACCAGAGTACAACAACAGATTTGAAAGCGAAAAACAAACAAAATTGTACAACGTTGTTACTTACTGTACGCAACATTGAAAATAAAGAAATATGTTTTAGAAATCTCTTTCTAAAAACTCTTGTATAGAAATATATTGGGTGATATAATTTTAATGTTACTACTCATTATCAGAGAACTATAAAATTAATTACGAAACTTGTTTAAATACTTTCTCTACCAAAAACTATTTAGTCTAATTTCTATATCTAAATATAGGTACGTACGTATTATAATTTCATTTGCTAGTATTTATCAGACTTTTATGTAATAATGATGGTTACCAATTTTAAAACCGTTTTTTTTACTACTACTTGGTAGTGGTCGCAATAGTATTACTATATGTTTACAAAATATTACATAAACAAATTAAAAAAACCTGAATCGTAATATATTTGGGCAAAAGGTGAGTAGGCCATGAAAAGGAGTCGCCACCGCGCAATATCAAGTTTCAGTTAAATGACAACTAACCTTCACTTATGAAAGGTAACAGAAAAGTAATCTTAAAAAATCGGCCGGAGTGGAGCCCGCGAGAGCACTTTGGTGCTCGGAGAGTGAGGGGCGTTGCGTAAGTGGTGAGTTGGCTTAGCATGAAGCTGGACCCTCGGGCTCAGTGGATCGCGGTTTAAAACCCAGGGCGTCTGCTCCACTCTCAAAGCCGCTCGTTTCATGTTGCCCCCTTGTTGCGACTCGAGCGACTTGTTTGGGGGGCCCAGTTATAGAGCTGGCAAGTCTCCATCCGCCACTTCGTACATGTTTATAGCATTGTATCGGCGGGTGTCATAGTCCCCATAGTTCCCCAATATCCAGTCCATTAAACATCCCATTCCCATAACCCAGTCGTAGTTCTCCATATATTTGCAATAGTCCCAGCAGAACCGGGGACTGTCCTTGGATGCATTTTATAGTGTTATACAGGGATAGTCGCCGGATTGTGTATCCTTTACACAAGATTAAATATGTCAAAGGGCTTCCGTGTGTTGGCTTTGGCCCCATACTAGCCTTCCAAAAGACCGGGACTCATTAATAGTCCCGTGAATGGAAAAGACATAACAATAATAAGAGAACCTGCTAGCTTGTGCCCTACCCTGCTTAAGGTGACCCTCTTGTTTTCAAGATTTTATTTTATATGTACCTATATATTTTTTAATTTGTTATGTAAACACACAAATCTTAAGATATTAATTAAATATGTGAATAATTAAGTACCTGTAATACAGGGCTGACGCCTGGAGGTAAGCTTCTTGGCACCCACGCTAGAGTAGCCGGCACTCCCGCTCTTAGTCGAGGTATGCCTAAGTATATTCTATCCCAGCCTATTTCCAAACCAGTTGGCACAGTATTCTCTGGCTGGAACTTCTCCAAAAGAACGGGATCCGGCGGGAAGTCAAACTGCAGTAGACTCCACTGGGCGATCACTTCCAAATCACCACTCACTACAGTCGCCCACGCACACAGTAATATAAACTGCCACTTCATTTTTAAACCTGAACAAAAAAATATTTGTTTTATTCAAATAATTTTATTATACTTAGTTTACTTTTTGACATGTCCACCACAGGCCAGTGTTTGATTAGAATAAATAATAACATGTTAAAAAATGACGTGAATTTAGTTTAGAAATTAATCAATAGTAAAGGATTTAAATATTTTAGCAATGATGAAATTTTTTACTACGAGTATAATCGATTTAAACTTTTCACAGCTATCTATTATTCTATTCACTAAATCTGTCAATTGATCATTGTTGTTTTATAAGAACAATAACATTATAGTTACGTTATTTCGTAGCATTGACATTGAGTAAATTGCTTCATTTTTAAATGAACGGTCGGGTTGTTTTTGCCCTTGAATTACTTCTGTGCAAGCTTAAAACAATACATTTTAATAGAGCAATTTTATAGAACTAATTTTGTCCAAGCTGGTCATATAAGTTAGTGCACTTATTAATTGCAAAAGATACTAGATTAAGAATGTTTACTAAAAATCACTCTACAAACATCTTGGATAAATTAAACGAACTTTGAAATATTGGTAAAGAAAAACGGCATCTTAAAAATGAAACAAAAAAGAAAATTGAAGATCAGTGGATTAACTTATTTACTTTAAACCAGAGTGCCGTGATATAACTAATGTTAAAACCAAATAGATGTTAATGACCCTCGTGAATCTCTCAGCCTACTTTTACTTTGGGTCAAGGATAGAAAATATGGTGAGTTATATTTATTTAATACAGATTAATATTTACTGTTATATTCCATTATTTGAAGTTTGATTTACGGTGATTGAAGGAATTTTAAGTAATGTGCAATGAGAATATCAGAGTACATATAGAGACAGTTATCAGAGATCTAAATATTTTCTACTAGCGGCGTCTCGAGGTTTCACCCGTGTAGTTCCCGTTCCCGTGGGAATACGGGGATAAAATATAGCCTATATTACTCAGGATGAATGTAGCTTTCTAATGAAAAAAGAATTATTAAAATTGGTCCAGTACTTTTTGAGTTTATTCGTTACATACAAAACTACAAATAGTTCCTCTTTATACTCGTAGTATTAGTGTAGATGTAGATTAGCATCAAAGTAGTGTAAACACTAAACACGTTACATAATGTTTTATTTGTGATTCTCTTATTATACAAATATTATTATCTTATCAAATGAAATCGAATCTTTATTTCTTATGTAAGTATCTTTTATCGAAGACCGATAAAAATAACTTTGTTTTGTAATTTAGAAATTGTTTCAAATTAATTTAGAACAATTTAACGTCGCATCAAATTTTATTTGGTATAGTATAAAATTTTACAGTTTTTTTTACCGCATGTTTTATAGATACTTATCACTTATTAGCAATAGTTAAGTTATTTGTAATTTTACCAAAAAATATCACCTAATGCTCAAAATACTTAACCAAAAGAAAAGAAATAAAAAATACCAACAAAATACTTAATGGAAAAGAAAATGATCTCAATAAAAACGTGTTAAACATTTCCAATATAAGTAATTTAAAACTACAACACATTTAATTTCCGTAATTATTAAACATTAATTTGTTTTGAATATTAAAACACGTGCTTTAAATATGTATATTTAAATGAGCTTATAAGGATATGATACATATAAATTGTCGCATAAATGACATAATAATGCCATATATGTACAACAAATTGGTGCGTTACTGTTGACCACAACTCTCACTGCTCCAAAAATGTAAGCCTCGTTTGTGTATTACATAAATAAAGTAAGTGTACGTAACGAAAAACATGGCTATTAATCATCAGTAGGCTGTTTATGAAGTGAAACTCTTTATAAGTACACTATTGTAATATTATAATGTAGGTGTACTTATTATTCGCAAGATTTACTTTGAAACAAGACTACTTTACACGATTTTTATTTGGCATTTCTCTCTTAACACGACTTAAGTTCGTTTCAATTATACTTAATTTTATTTCTATGTTGTCTAGTTCGCTATCAAATAAAGTTAAATCTACATAATACAACTTGCTTCTGCTAACTTCTATTTGTTTACCAATCGGTATCATATACTTTATCTAGATTGCTGGTAAAAGATTTGGGAAATGAAAGTTGATTATTTATGTGTCTTTCAGCTCCATGTGAGTGAATAACAATGTTGCCAATTAAAACTTAAAAGCAAAACATTCACGCTTAAGTAAGAAAAAAAAAATTATAAAAACATATACCTATTTATACAATAATTTAATGTTGGATGGAGGATTAATAGCATTTACCTAGTCTAGACATACGAGTACGTATTGGCTGTTATATCATATTATCCTTCGAACAACTATAGGTAGATAACCCAATTATTATTTAAAACAATTTTACATACTTATTAGTATATAAATCTTAATATTAAAAAACAACACATCATTACAATCACATCACAAACCCCTACCATTAAAACTAAACTACATGACAAATTCAGGATATCTTAAACAAGAATCTGAACCACAAACAATGCACAAGTACGGTCGTTATAAAACTTGATGTAATTTAGTTAAGAAAGATAATTTGTATATGAATAGAACAATTTACTTGTCGTTCTGTTCATCAAGTTGTCGAGCTTAATGTGAAGTATTTCTTATTATATTATTATATTGTGGAGCTGAGTAGCTTATATGAAGTATAATAGAGTGTAGTGAGGTTGTGTTGTCACCGCATCAGATCAATGTGTTACGACATACTCGTCCTACCGTCATAAGCATTGCTGTCCTACCATCATACCGTGACGAAATTGATCGACCTTGCGGAATTTCACAGGTGCGAATTTATGCAAATGTAAAACAGGGGTGATAAAAGATAAGGTGTTGGCAATAGTCATAATAATAACTACTACATATATTTAGACTCATCTATACTTACTTACTTTTTAAATAATTTTATAGAGAATTGATTTCTTTGATTTACACGAAGACACACTGAAGTACGAGTATAACTTGATTGATACCTAAGTAATATCTTATTTCTTCTAGAGTATCTTAAAGTGTCTTCTATTTATGATTATTAAAAAAAACTGCCTATAAAGTTTCTTTGCTTGAACGCGCTTTTATCAGGAATTACTGGTTCGAATCAAAAATTTCATTAGTGTCAGATAGACCACTTATCGAAGAATGCTAGGTTATGTAACATCACGCTATGATAACAGGTTAGTACGAGCGGACTATTTCTAGTAATTAATGCATATACATACAATCACAGGGCATGTCTAGTGTTTAACCTAAAGAAAAGTAATGTACTACAATCAATATGTCTAAACGATTACGTCACAAATCAGGTGATCATCTAATGTTATGGACATTAATATTGCTCAAATGACACCGTTAATGGATGCTGTTTGTTTTTTATTACATAATTATTATTTACTTAACAGTTATTTATATTACCCACTTCATTGAGAGTTTGATATGTCTACCATCACTGTAACGGAGGAGAATTCCTAGTAAAAGTGAGAGCGAAAGTGTTTATAATTATAATTCTAACTATATACAAGATTAATTAATAAATGTATGTAAGTATGTAACGTATTTCTAAGAAATATAAAATACTTCTTTGAACTATACTGAGCACCGCGATTTAACACTGTACGGAGTATATATAACATAATCATTCACTACATCATCTCATTATAGTAACTGACCGCT
The DNA here is from genome assembly GCA_958496195.1 of Timandra comae. Lineage (NCBI taxonomy): Eukaryota > Metazoa > Arthropoda > Insecta > Lepidoptera > Geometridae > Timandra > Timandra comae. The sequence continues at coordinate 6,661,259 of OY292363.1, forward strand.
AACTAAGCTCTAAGCTTGTATCTAGGGTATCAGAAACTACGCACACATTCATTCACACACACACCCAAACCGAGACAAATATTTGTGATTCACACAAATATTCATCCGCACGGGAATCGAACCCGCAACCTTACGGATGGCAGTCCGGCATGGTAACCACTCTGCCATCGAGGTCGTCATATCCTGTAACAACTGGTGTAAAATGTAGATATCCTAAGATATATATTGTTAGGGCATGTAGTTCTTTATTATAGAAAGAACTGGGATTACCTTCCATATCCGAAAAAATAACTCTATATAACTAACAGTTGTACATACATAACTAGAGCCATATAAATAGTTACTTATAATACTTGTATATCATTATTGATAAGAATTAACTTCACAACTGTTGCGTTATAAAAACCAAAGTAAGTTCATTGGTTTGTTTATAAATATAATTCGGGTCGTTATCACTAATCATGTATCTGTCTAATCATATTGCAACCGTAATGCGGTATTAGACTCGAGGTACACAACGAGCGAGGTCGGAGAGCATTCACTTTCAATCAATACGTGACATGATACGATACGATTATAATTACTCATCTAATTTTAGAATTTTAATCGTTATGTAAGTTGTATATCTATTAAATTTATTGATACTACCAGCTAGCGGCCTGACTTTACCTAGAATTTTCAGAGGACAGGACCGATTTTAGCTAGAATTTTCTCAAAATTTTCATTTTATACAAAAAAAACGAATCCTGACAATAACTGAAAAGAATTATCCTTTGTACCGCCAATTTGAAGTCATGGGAGTAATAACGTTGATATTCATATACTAAATTGCTAATTTAACATATTAATTGTTCTACAAATATCTACTTGTTTTAATCATAATTATTTAATATATTAAAAAATTGCAAAGAGGTCATCAAAAACAAACTGTATTAAAATGAAATCAAAACTGATAAACACTTCCGGCCATTAACAAAGAAAACAGTTTATAAGTCATTAAAAATTGCAAAATATAACAATAATCCCACAAAAACCTTGCAATAGTTTAATTAATTAAAATTCGTCCAATTATAAGATAATGAAATTAATTTTGAATGTTAAACTGATACGGAGATAAAATCTATATAAGTATGTACCTATTATACATATTATGTTTACCAAAAAAAAATATATGTTATTTTGCGAAAAACTATACTTATTTATTTATTTAGGACTTCAGTGAAAATTACATTCACTTTACAGCAAAAGTGGTAAACATTTATATTTTTAGCTGTACTATTCAATGATTTTCAACTCCGCAAATGTTATACTATTTCTGGATCGTTAAACGAAAGCCATCAATAAACTGATTGAGTGATAAATGACGTCAACTAAATATTTGAACATAAAATAAATAACTTCTATTCAATGCCTTCGACTAATTTAATTACAAATGTTTGCGATGTGGAGCTTTATAAGGGTAAAGGTGTGGTTTTAGTACTAGGAATGTAAAACATTTAAAACACTTATTGCTTATAAAAACCTTATACCGACCAAACCAGTGAAATATATCACAATGTATGTGTAATGTTATTTTCATATTAAGTGAATGCAAGATAATTAGTGGAATATTTTTGATTCAAATTAAATTAACTATCACTACATAGTATAAAACAAAGTCGCCCTCTCTGTCCCTATGTCCCTATATATGCTTAAATCTTTAAAACTACGCAACGCATTTTGATGCGCTTTTCAGTAATAGATAGAGTAATTCAAGAGGAAGGTTTTTTATCCCTTTTATCCCGGGAAATACGCGGGTAAAACCTCGGGCACAGCTAGTTAGAAATAAGCAACTTCCTATATGTCTAATAATGTCTTGTGCGACATGTGTTATCTTTTTTCTTCTGAAGCAATCACACATTTTAAATTGTATTGAGGTCAGTTTTTTTGAAGGTTTAGCGGATTGTCAGTATGTTACGTGAAACGACTACATAATGTTATTATTTTTAAAACGAAAGTGATAAAAATGTTAAATCGCTGTAATACCATTTTTGTTTGTAAGCAACGGTCATACAACGTACGTGTTTAGTATTGATGGCGCGTGAAAACCGTAAACAACTCGGAAAATTCTGCATTACATAAAATCTGTCACACGTCAGGTAAACAACATCCGAAAATGGAATGTGTTAATTACTAATGGAAGTGAAAAGAGGAAAATCATTAGGTGTTACGTAACAAATAGAAATCTATTAGGTTGGGAGCAACAACAGAGTCTAGTTCACATGGTTTAGGTTTATTTGTAGAGCAAATACAACACTATTGTATGCCAATGTTGGTACAATAATTCACTATGAATGCATTAAAAACGTGTGTACACACCTTTAGCAACGACCTTTGCTGAAACAATAGCAATACTGTTCCTATATAGTATATCGCATACCACAACTAAACTTTTAATCACGAATATTCTATTTAGTATCCTTTAAATTCTTTTAATGCCAATGACTTAATTTATTTCAATTGTTTGCTCGTGTGGTACGAGTTAAATAAAGTTGCAAACTTGAAACAATAAACTTCAAATCTGTTTCAATTATTAAAAATTATAACTTTTTATTTATTTTATTTAAGTATATTAAATGATTGACCACCTATATAACTACTACGAGGAATGAACACAGAACTACTACGAACAATTATTATTTATTTATTTTATTTTAATTATCTCAAATGAACATTGATCAGGATCCAGTAATGAGAAGGATTATTCCATCGTGTTAATCTGACGTACATAAAAATGTACAGAGAATGTAGTTGACCTCAAGTAATTGTAATTACAGTATTTATTTCCTAGTCAATATTAACGATTTTTAACACCAATCGAGATTACGATCAACATCTTGTAATATCACAAACATTCTTGCGAAACTATTTACCCTCGTTCCGTTCATTATCATATCAAAAATAGATAAACATCAGCAATAATTAATTTCATCTTATCTTAATTTTAAGTATCAAGGTTAAAAAAAGATGAAAATAGAATATTTCATAATGAAATAGTTAATAAACATAAAATTCGCTAACCTTTTATCGTTCAATCTATACATATTAATAAGTTAGTCTGGCTATTTCTAACACTATAACTAAGATATTTATACTTACCTACTATAACAGACATTTATAGAATGTTGTAACAAACTTACAAGAGACCACCAACGACGTATTAATCTTGGCAAAAACGTACTTTTTCCGTCATAGAATTTATCAAATAAAGAAAATCAGAACTTTATCCAGCCTAACTCAGTTTAATTCCTATAGATAGAATTATTCGTTTGTTTGTTACCACTCAACCAATATCACAGGATATGAAATGCGAATTAACGTATAGGGTGTAAAGTAAATAACTGTGTTTCTATTGAAATAAAACTAGGTACTTTAACGGATTTTTGTCGTGGTTAACGTGATCACATAACTTATATTAAAGTAGTTTTATTTCAATGTGTAGTGTTCATGTAAATCAAAGTAATCAATATATCCTACTAATATTATAAAGTCGAATGTTCGTGAGTGTGGATGTATGGATGTTTGTTCCTCTTTCACGCAAAACCTACTGAGTGGATTTTAATGAAATTTGGTACGAAGTTCCTCATACCGAGGAATAACACTTTTTATCCCAAAATTCCCACGGGATAAGATTCCACGCGGGTAAAACCGCGGGGCACAGCTAGTGTTTCAATAATTATACAAAGTTATTCAATTGGGTCAGTTACCGACACATAATGTAATTGTATGTTTTTACCAATTCAAGCCCACATCGAGCATAATTAATTTAATTGGTCTAAATACCCTAAATAGTTGGCGAACATTTAGACGCAATCACGATAACTACAGTGAACTCTTGCTATATAATTATATAGTTTGCCCAAATGTTTGTAAATTATACACATCTGCGTTTGAAACGTGTAATGAAGAGAGCGAATGGATAGATGACTTGTCTTCACTTTTTAATTGATACATTATTATAATTTATCTTCGTAATCCTCCTCTTAAATTATATATTGTAGATTTGCGTTACATAGTTATTACACACTAGTGTTATAATTGACTACGCATCTTGTCTTGTTGTTCAATATAATTAGAAACCAATATTGTAAATATGTGCCAAAATGTAGTCCTGAAGTATTAATTTTAATCTTTTTCAAATAAGCGACTGGCTATACAGGTTGTATGTAATTACATAAGAAATGGATTTACATATACATATAAACTATTATAAATCTGTCAAGGAAGTATATAACAAAACTTTATTTGATCAATCTAATTCGTTTAAAAAACATTAAAAAAGTATCTGATTTATTACCAATGCAAAAACATTTATTTTCAGTAAAAAATGTAATAAACAGACAAACATAATGTAACTAATTATGACATAATGTATAACATATTATGTGATAAATTATAATAACAAGTGTGTTGAACAAACATTTGTTATTTCATAAACTCGATCATACTTTGTCATATAAATGTAACTTTACATAACACGTTCATACATTGTTATATTATAATTTAGATTGGCCCCAGATAAAAACCATTAAAGTATAATAACATATGTTATACTGTGTCAGCTTGATACATTCATTAATTGTGTATAATCATTCATCAAAATTGAATGATAATAATTCATTTTTTAGATTAAGACAAAGAAATTGTTGTAACTCTATTTCTATTTAAATTGTTTAATACTTAGTTACATGGCAAATATTATATTACGAAGTTAAATGAGTGTTTAGTTTTGTATCAATAAACCTATTACGAGTACATATGTATACCTATAAGTACATATATATTAGTTAAGAGTTTATAAATGATACAACTATGATGTAAATGTAGCGCGTTGATGTCTTTTCTATGCAATAGATTAACTATGAAAATAACAAAATACCACTAACAAATATACAAATTCAAAATATTAAAGCTGTCTAAAGTTTAAATAAATTTATAGTATGTACTAATCATGAAAAATAATTCATCGACTCTTATTTTTTAACGGAAACGCGTTGAAGTCTTTTCTATGTAAGTAAATACTGATCATTGAGATTAGTTAATTTAATTGCGATGACGTTTGTATCAGCAATTACCACATAATTATTTACTGTTAGGAATGTAAGGAAAGCAATATTAGGTTTTCGAAAGAACTAAACTAGCAAATGAGAACACTCACAAAAATGCATTCAATCGAAACATACCGATTGTGAAACGAGTGAACGAAGAATGCTTGAGTTTGGAATATCAACTAAAAAGGGAATAAAAATCATGTAATATGAGAAATTTTAACATAATTTTTAATTATACTGAAGTGAAACAAAGCCTCTTAAAAACTTGATTATGGGAACTTCATATTTTTACTACATTAACGCTTTACATATTAAAATGTAACATTTTCGTCTTTTACTTTCATAATTATTGTGTAATGATTATAATTATTCCATCTTTTATGTTACCACCATCCTCTTGAACCACTCTATCTATCGCTGAAAACTATATTAAAACCTGTTGAGTAGTTTTAAAAGATCTATGCAAACAGACAGCGGAAGCGACTTCATTTTATACTAAGTATGTAATGATATAGATCAGCGGATATATAATAATATTACTTATGCACCTTAATTAACTCCGAAGACATAGATAATGTACAGTCAGCGTCATATACAGGTACTTCCCCCCCCCCTTAATGCTCCCTTTTATGTGACGCTGACTTCTTCTTCTTCTTAGCGTGTCGACTCATATTTTTGAGGAACTGAACCTGAAGGAACCAGAACTCGGCCACCGATATGGCATCATAAGTGGCCTTGTAAAGGTCCTCGCGTGTGCAGGTGTAGAGACACGCACGGCAGGTTATTTTCCGTTGAGTCGTGGTGGAAGGATCGGCTAGTCTGCGTTACCGACTTGCCGTCCGCAGACCATTGCCCAGGGTGCGCCGGGCGCATGCTTGTTATATACGCCACTCGGGGAGGCACCTTCCATGACGCTGACTGTACAAAACTTTGTTTTTCTGAAAGATCCAACTTCCTATTCAATGAGTTTGTACGGAAATTCTGTTTGTGAAACAATGTCAGTGATATGAACTCGCCTCGTTTTCTATTGTCAATCAGTTCCTATTTTGTATTGTTTTATTTCAAACAATATAAAAATATTAGACATTACTATCAATTTATATAATTTACGTAATGATTTATGTGAAATTGCTTTTTTCTATTTTTTGTTAGATTGTATATAAAGAAAAAATTAACTGTTTATTATTATTATTTAAGGATTAACAAAGACAAAAAAAATAATGATGTCATATCTGGATTTGTTTTTCATTCCGAGAAGAACTCTAATATACTTGTACGAGTATTATAGTAATCGGAATACTCTATGTATAGAGTATTCCGATTTCTATGACTTGTATAATCTTTACCCGAAAAGAACTGTTAAGTACTTAAAAAATTAAAACAAATATTGTTTATTTATTAAACAAACAAACATTACAAAACTATGCTTAAAAAATCGTAATGTAGGAAAGTTTATACATAATTACATATTGTTCTTCATTAATTAAACGTTTATATTAAAATGGGCAATATCGTACGCATGATTAAGGAATATTACGTAAAACATCCTTTCTCTTGAAATCAAGTAATTGTCAGTGACGTGTTTGTAAATACTGGACGGGTCGATTACCAGACAATGAACTATTGTTTATGAATATTACCTATAGGTATTATTACCCTAACACATACCGACTCGCTAACAATAAACATCACATATCTGAAATATTTCGTGTTTAACGTAAACTTGCCAAATAATTAACATAAAACATATATCCTATTAAAATTATAAATGCTAAAATTTGTCAGTGTGAGAGCGAGTGTGAACGTTTGTTACTTCTTCACGTCTAAACGGCTGAACCGATGTATATGAAATTTGGTACAGTTATTCCTAGTTATAAGGGACATCCCTTATAACTAGGAATAAAACATAGGATACTTTTTATCTCAAAATTCCTACGGGATAAGGTTACGCGCGGGTTTAACCGCGGGGCACAGCTAGTTTTCGTGTCTATTATGAATTACTTTTAATTGTTTCTCTTATAAAATTAATTGTTTTACTTGATTGATTTATGTTTAATTAGATAAATACGTAATACGGTTCGTGCTTTTTTGGGCGGTTAGCAAAAACTTTAATTAATTAATTTGATGTAATTGTGTTTTATGTAATAAGTTAAACATTATATTTTTATTATTATTTGTTAACATTGTGCATAAGAAATAATTACTTATATGATATTTTATTTTGATGTTGTTGTTACTTTCGATTTCGTTCAGAAAGAAATTAGTGTAACTGTAAATGTTAATTAAATAATGTGTTCATGTAAAAGTTACACATAAAAATATTTCAATAAAAGCTAAATAACATTCATTGTACTTAAATATTTAAAAGTAAATTTTGCAACTGTGAAATTTTTAAACGACTGCATTATTATTACCAAAACCTGTTAAATATAAAACCAAGCACTACACGATATAACCCAAAAAATATGTATTTAGTATAAATCACTTCACTTTCGTTATGTACCTGTGTGTTATATATTTCGTAGATGCCGGTAAGTAGTGCGCGCGAACACGAGATCGCGAGAGACGCAGGAGGCGCGAGCGTGTGCCGCGCTGCCTGCAATCGATACTAAACACGAGCCTTGTTGGTCGGACCGAATTTACGCGCCCCCTCTACGACAACACCTTCAAAGTAAAAGTAGTAATTCCCGAAGGTGTGGCGAGCGTGACTCGCACCACACACCGTATCACTCTACTATCAAGGTGCGTAATGTGATTGCAGCCCGTCATAATGTATCTACGATTTTTCAGCGTGATAATGTCAAGGTTGTCTCTATTTCGGTACTTTTTAAAAGCAACAATTAAATCTGAATTATTAACAACAAAGTTTTCGTATTTCTAATTCAATGACAATGAATAAGAGCACTTAAGATATAATAACAGTTTTCATAGTTGACTAAGTGGTTGCAAAAAATAGTACTCTTTTAACATTGGGAACGCGACCCGGAAAAGAAACCAGTTCAATTTTGCTAATAATAATATGTATGATACGATAATGTCAATTTTAGTCTACTACAAAATAAATTGAACATGAACTGCATAATCATTACACCTCAATTATGAAACTGAAATAAGTTCATACCTCTCAATTTTAATATTTATTGTTAAGTAAAAGGAACAACGAATAAACACAATGAACGATTAGGCATTATTACTTAGTTAATGTGGTTGTATTAAATGCCGCAACATTGTTAGTTCCCAAGCCGATACAATCGGTACTTTTTGTGTCCAACCGATATAATGAGAGTGGGTGAGCTGAGTGTGACAGAAGCAGGAAACGTGAGCCAAGCCCTGGCGTTGGCTCATGTTCCTACAAAAACAATCAGACCGGAACGGAATTTGGATCCTATCGGTTTACGCAGGTTTCAATACTCAATACGAAATTGTGAAATACATATCTACCTACGTATTTCAATAATGCTAATTAGATTCTTTATATACCTATAAGCAGGATATAATACACTTAATATATCTAAAAAATATAACAGTTTAATGTTAAACAATTACACAGAACTTTGAAAGAAATATTGTACCTATCTAATATGTAGTATCTATGCCAATAGGTAAAGTATTCTTATATTCAAACTAGCTCATGCCCAGCGACTTCGTGGAAAATAGTATCAATATGCTAATCTATTTTATGTGGTGTATATGCTATTCTATTTCATGTAAAACATTCAATAGGCAAATAAGTAGGTAGTCCCATAAATAATGACCTTTGCAAGTGAAAATATTTATCGGTCCAAGTAAGTACATTAGTCGTACATCGATCGATTTTAAGTCACTTCCCCGAAACTTTCGAAATTCGCACATTTAGCATTCCAAGTACGTGAACACTTTGCATTATTTTATGGCGTGAACATTAGTATTACACATTCACAGCCACAAAAAAGGTTTTACAACGTTCATACAGAGAAATATGTATTACCAAGTTATAATAACCTATTGTTACTTGATTTGTAATAGTTTAGTTTTATGTATTCCTAAGAACTTGGCATGGAACGGTGGGCCAATACATCTCAAATGTGAAAACAGTGATTTCTGGGCCGTCAGTGGGCAGTATGAAAAGGACAATGTAATTGTGACGAAAGCGGTTACATATTTGGATGAGGTTTATGTCATGAGTCCCAGGTATTAAATGTACTTATATAAATTTTGTCTTAATCATATAACATCGGTCAACAAGACATGACAAGATCGCTCATTGTATCATCTTATTTATTAATACATTATATAAAGTAAGTTACTTGCAGATTACATAGATTTACATGTACCTATGACACACATTATGTCTCTGCAAGTACCTAATATCTCACTGTAAGGGAAAAGCTTCTTCTTGTACTCTTATGATATTAGAGCAGTGAAGAGAAAAGCCGCCTATTTCTCCTCATTCACATCACCATACTTAGGATTGTCTAATATGCGTTGGCAGCGGTGGATTTACACTAGGGGCAGTCGGGGCAAGTGCCCAGGGCGGCAAATGTTTTAGGGCGGAAAATTTTTGAAAGTGAAAAAAAAATTCTAGTAATAGGGCGGACTTTTTTCTGGTGCCCAGGAGCGGCATTGAGTTTAAATCCGGCCCTATGCGTTGGTGATCTCAAATATTTTGTATCTAAGTATTACTAAATAATTATATGGATATTGTTACAGAATGAAACATGGTGTTCTATCGACGATTTGGTTAATAGTACAAGGGTGTCAGGGAGTAGAGTTACAGCCGTTTCCTGAACTACGCGATCATGAAATTTATGATTGCAGTAAAATTCAAAATGCAGTGGACATTTTCATGGATCATTTAGTAAGTAGGGTATTTCTAAAGATATTGTTTCATTAGGGCAATTGAGATTTGTTAGTCTCAGAAAATCTCGAGAACGACTGGTCCGATTTACCTAATTGAAATCGATTAGTTTGGAATTATTTTAAATTAAAAGATGAAAAGTAACACTAAAATAAATATATCATGTGCTGTGTAGCAATTATTTAGTTATTTACATCCATAAATAACAACATAATAAATTGCGTTACCCTCGTGGAAACACATTGTTTTATTAGATTTCATGTCCTAATTGAACTTTCAAAACAATAACCAATACACTTATGTACTAGGTACAGCAAACAATGCATCGTGGGCGCGACCTCTTGTCTTGAGAGTAAATCACGGAGGTATCTAGACATTGTTAAGTACTAGTACTAAGTATTCTTATTATGTGAAACTATTGTTGTTAAAGGCGCCTAAGTCTTTAGGGAAACACATTAAATTGGTATTAACTAATTAGAAGTACTTATGCATACCTACAAGAAATGCGTCACTTTGTTAGAGAAGAGACGAAGATTGCCCTGAGAGTCGTATATTCGGTATACCCAGCAGTAGACAGGAAAGCAGGCTGATGATGATGACAAGAAAGCAACTAAGAAATATTGTTTCTTTATATTTTCAGGGCACAATATGGGTACTAGATACTGGTATTATCGATACATTAGTAGCTCCTCGCTGCACATGCCCTCCTAAAGTCGTCGCAATAAGTGTGATCCTCAGTAAAGTAACCAAACGAGTGGATATATCACCTCTGACAGAACCGACATCTTTGTTGCAAAATATTGTTATAGAATACGGAATAGCGGGGAAAACGTTCATGTAAGTAGGTATATAATTATTGCGCAATTATCTCCATATTTGTAGCGTGAAAACACTAAATAAACTTAAAATGCGTACTTCGATTTTAATACTTAGTTGTTTTTGTATAGTAAAGCAATATAAGGTCATACTTGTTTTCATTTTTTTTTTTTCTAGTGACCTGATTTTGTTTTAAAATGTCTCCTTCTTTTGTATACGCTCATTTAATTTTAATATAAGTAGTACCAATAGGTAGATAATTTAAACCATCCAAGATCGCTTTCAACTGACGGATTATTGAGTAATTTCAAAACTTCCTAGGTAAGTATATAAAAAAACCATTGTGAAATAAACATACAAAAAGCATAGGATTATTTTTTTTAAGAGATGGTGTCTGAAGAAATTACTTAATTTATGTAAAACCTGTTATAAAAGTCACTAAAACACGTTCTCCACTCATGGACAGACTTCTGGTAGACGTTCAAAAATGTTATTTGTAAACAAATAATTAAATGTAAGACAACAACAATATAGGTACTTGTTTTTAAAAGTTGATTTTCATGTCTGAAGGTTAAAAGGGACTCTATAGGTAAGTACTTACGTAATGAAATGTTTATTATTTCGTAAAGTAATGTCATGTAATTGTTTTCGTAATTCTTATTATTATTGGTCCATGAAACTGTCAATAATAATTACTTATCTATATCATTATATAAAAGGCTTTGTCCTGAATGACTGATGGATCAACGCACAGCCTAAACCACTGATCGTAGAGACCTGAAACTTGGAGGGTGTGTTATTTGTATTACGTAGGCGTCCGATAAGAAGGGATTTTTGAAAATTCCTCCTCTAAAGGGGTGAAAAGGGGTTGCAAAGTTTGTATGGGACAACGTGATTCCTCGGTCTGATTAAGTTCAAACTTGGCATAAATGTTCTTCAAAAAGATTAATTAAATATGTGATACTCATTTTTCTTAAAATCATCACCTAACATGATTAAAAAGGGGTAAAAAGTTATTTTGGGGTTGATTTGCGTCGAAATTGATATCAATACTCCTTTGACATGTGTTTCAAGTTGTAATTTGACAGCTGAATGTCAAAATGGCGGACTAAAAGAAAATGACGGAAAATGAGGCAGCGTATCAAAACTATATGTAAATAAAAAATACCGTATTTTTACTTATTAATAGATATTTATCAATATTCTTCACCCCGCATTATAAATCTAGACATTAATTTAAATAACTATTTCAAATATCAAATCTGTAGGTGAAGTAGTTTTTTCATAAAATGTACCACCAAATTGTTGCGTTACAAGGGCTTCGCTTTGCTCGCCCTAATTAGATATTTTACTCATAATTTGATTTCTGCTTATCATATCTTCAGACATTTTCGATCTAAAATATTACTATACGAAAATTATTATTCATGTGCGATTTATCGATTTTAGCTTTATGATATGAAATTAGTTAAGTCGAGCAGGGTTTTTTATAACTAAATCACCCACTTATTATAGATACATAGATTCGCTTAATTACAATCCAGAATCTTTCCAGAATTTTTCGCAGAATCTAAATCACTTTCTAATATAGTAGAACGCCGATTAACCGAATCGCCAATTATCCGAATCCGTCCTAAGTTACTATGCAATGTACCTCTATTATTTGTTGTGATTTATTATATTTTGTATTTTCGTCAAGGCCCGCTGAGATTGCAACTTAAATATAAATAAATAAAATAAATAACTTACTCTGATCGAGATGTTTAAGTGAGTTATAGATAATGTAGAACTGTGTTTGTTAAACTTATTATAGTTTATTCAATGTGTGGCATCGTTTTTAGAGTTCCGTTCCCAAAGGGTAAAAACGGAAACATATTACTTCGCTGTCCGACCGTCCGTCTGTCACCAGACTATCTCAAGAACCATGGACATTGGACGTATGGTATGAGAGAATGATGCATATTCAAGGTCAAGAACGGTGATAGCTAAAGCTACACTTGAAATTTTCACAGATGATGTATTTGTATTCTTTTGCCGCTATAGGAAAAAAGACATAAAATAAATATTTAAGCGGGGCTTCTCAATACAACAAACGTGTCTTTTTGTCGTTTTTGGTACGGAAAAAATCGTGCGCGAGTCCAGCTATGTGCAGTCTATGTGCGATAATCCGAATCGACCCCGGTCCCAATTAATTCAGATAATCAGCATTCTACTGAATATGTATTGTGTTATGAAACGCCGACTCTTCCGAAGAAAAGATGAAAAAATGGGATGGAAGTGGTAGTGGGGTGGAAGGGGTAGTGGCGTGGAAGTGGAGTGGAAATGAGAGTGGTGTGGATGCGGGATAGGCGTTGAAGTGGTAGAGATGTGGAAATGGGATTAGTGTGGATGTAGGACGGTGAGATGTAGAGCGTCGATGGCGTAGGGGTTAAGGCCTTTGACTTTCGATCGGAAGGTGCCTGGTTGGAACCCCACCACGTACCAATGTGTTTTAAATCATCATTACCAGTTCATTAATCTCCCTACCAAGGGTACAAGACCAGAAATAAGTAATGATGAGTGATGTGGAAGTGGGAGCGGTGTGGAAGATGTATTAGTGTGGAACGGGAGTGGGGTGGAAGTGATATTAGGAGGTCAGCATCAGCTACCTAAAGAGGGGCTAGGGCCTGTCCTGAATCATATCTAATAGGGGTATTTTAATTATGTAGGCACACAAAATATTAAAGTTTACCTAATTTATATGTCACTAGCGGCGCCCCGCGGTTTCACCCGCGTAGTTCCCGGTCGCGTAGGAATATAGGGATAAAATTATGCTAAAATCCCACTCCCACTGAATCACTATATCTATTAAAAAACCGCATCAAAATCCGTTGCGTAGTTTTAAAGATCTAAGCGTAAATAGGGACATAGGCACAGAGAAAGTGACTTTGTTTTATACCTACTACATATGTAGTGATAACGAATAATATAGGCGTGTTTATTGTTTTATTTTAATCTCGACTGCCAGACCCACATATTTATTAAAGTTATTTTATTACATCGATATCAAGCGTTAGCCCAAAATAACTATTCTTCGCGTACGAAGTCGCGGGGCAGAAGCTAGTCATCAATAAGTATATTATTTCTGAAGAATTTGAAGGTACTAACCAGCACCAGATAAACAATTTGTCGAAAATATTTGTACCTACAGTAAAATTACTTGAAGCTCATAATAAGATAAAAGCGAACTACTTAGTTAATAACGTTTTGAAAAGTACGACAGCACTAGTTACATACTAAAATAGTTTCATCTTATGCTAATGTGAAATGCAAATTACCTATTGTTGTAATTGGTATTGCATAAAAGTTATATGACATAAGTAGACATCTAGATTATTTATTTTATTATAATTATACCTCAGGAACTACCTAAGTAATCAACTTTCGATTAATCGATAGTGTTGTTGCAATCCATCATGGTCTAAAAATAGTACTTATTTTTAGATATCTATTGAAAGTAAGGTTACATTTCTAGTACACGTAGTAAACAAGTTATTAGTTACGGCAATAAATTCTAATAACTCTTTTATACTTACTCTTAATATCTCTGTCATATTTCAGCTATATTTCTGATGCATCGCGAGGAGCTATTCTTGTGTTCGAAGTATCATCGGGATCTCACTGGACAGTGCTAGCCTGCAGTTCAGCTGAAGGACTACAGTTTAACTTAGTTAAGCGAGGACTAGCTCACAGTGTGCTCATACTGAACAAACTGAATCATCCTGGTTTAATAGAAATAGACACGGCATCTTTAAGAGGGAAGAATACAAAAGTTCCACTAAGAGGTAAGGTAGTATTTAAAAACGAATAGGTAGTATATAAGGTTTGCAATAAGATAAGATTGTAGAATCTGCAAAAACTTGGTCAGATTAATTGTCTGCCGTTGCCGTTACGGCATACGTTTAAAAATAAAGTGTGAAATATTTTCTTAGTTAAGAAAAGAGAACTAATAAGGTCCTATTTGGTTTCAGTATACGACGAACATGCGAAGCCGGTAATCCTGCTCGGTTCAGACGCTCATCACATTTACTTGAGACACGGCGACTGCTCTGACGTGCTATCCTGGGACACTCGACAGAACTACGAGTCGTCTCGGCTCCACAACATACATTCTTCTGGCCCGAGGCTCATACCGAACTCGGTGGCCGTGGACCCTCTCAAACATATCCTCATGGTACTCGACAATAACTACGGAGATACTATTCACGGCAATCAGCCCACTTACCATAAGATAACGTTTATAAGTCTCATTTAATTAATAACTATAGTTTTTCCTTTCTTGTTAAAGTTAATCACGCATGAATAGTATTAATTTAATGGTAATTATTATTTACGGCTACATAAATATAAAATATTAGAAGTAATGCCTTATATTATTTAACATTGAAATGTCAATTATGATGAAATTAATTTGAATATAAAATGAGTGGGTAATAGAAATAGCATGTTCTAAAAATAGATGCTCGTAAACTAAATTAGTTAGCGAATTAAACTAGAGGAATTATAATGTTTTAATACTGTGCGATGTCAAGGTGGTCCACTTTCGGAGTAACGTAGTCTTGATTAACGATTGTAATTGAATCGTTAAAGATTGACTTAATTTTGACACAGCATTGGATGTGATTGATGTTTCTGCTTTGCTAAATTAATACTTGTTAAAACAATATTTGATTCTTATACATACGTCTATATTATGTAAATTGAAATCACTTTTACTAACAATATGTTTGTAGTGTACTAGTACTTTTTCGTAACATAGACCTCTCCGGTGTAGTTAGGCTTTTTAGAGCTCCTAACACTATCCTGACTGAGCGATGGTACCGATATGTAATCTCTGCTGGGAACATACCTTCGTTTTATCATGAATATGACTAAGCCATGGGTAGAAAAGGGAGTAATAAAACAAGTAAATAATGTGGGTATAACACTTATATTTTAACATAACGCAGTGAAATTAAAATAAACATCTTTAAATTAAAACAACGAACATAATACTCAATAAGCTATGTGTCAAATAAATGGATATAAATTAAAGGTAACCTGCCATCCAATCCTATGAGAATTCTAGAAATAAACGTTAATATTGGTCGTGTTTAATAAACATGATTCATAACAAATACAATCATAATTCCATATAAATATAAATCCGTAATACTTGAGACATTTGTTACATAGTTACCTGTTTATTTCTTTCAATATAACTTTAGACCACGTCTATTAACAGAACACTCTTGCAATTCTCATATTGTTTCTAATTGACATTTAAGTAACATATTTTCTTAAGTTTATATTAGGCCAACTATTTTTGACCGATATTTCAATACATTAGTGATAACTGATAACAATATTATGCACTAAAATTCTGGTCACGGTTACATGTAAACAATCTAATTGAAAATGAAAAACTAAATGATAAGTATATAAAAATCCGAAAAGTTGTCTCTATAATGATTTTCGAACATAAAACCTGTCATAATTAATGTGTAAAGAAAACATCTAAAACCGATAAATTAACAAAGTTATAACTATAAGTAAATAAGCTTGTCCGATGTTAATATCTTTATGTGCTCTTTCACTCCGCTATAAATGTTAAGGCTATGATTTACTTGATTTTTTGGCAATAAAATAAAAATGAAAGGACATTTTGAAAATTTTCCATGATATTGACAGCTGCACTGAATTCTCGTAACTTATTTCGAAACCTTGATTCAGGTAATTTGTCACCTTCAAAATTTATTTACATTTTGGTTTTCATTTTAATAAGGTTGTAAACAAATTATAATACTCAAAAATTACACGTTGTAATAATTGTAATTTTTGGGTATAATTTGTACGAACAAAACAAATACTAGTATTTAAAATAATGCGATAAGTACATAAAATTATTAATATCGGACATAAATAAAATTAAAAATAATAAAACTATTCATTTGAGAGCCAATTACGCTTAAATTATAAAGTGATTGTAGTATCTCCAACTACATGTTAAGTATAACGAACAAACATCTTGTACAAGCAAATGATAATATTTTGCACACTCGAATGTCCTTTTAAACTTCGTACTGATTGTAACTTGTTTTATTCTAATTTATAAACTTCTGAAGATACTTATCTTGGCTTTGAATAAGATCTACTGTCTATGGTGGCGTAATTTAACGATTACATGGTCCAAATATCGACAGGCGTATATTGACCACGTAATCGCCATTCTTCATGTAATACAGAAAAAAATCTGTTGTATCGGTATTTATGCCATATTCGAACGTACGAAGAGTTTTTGGGAATTTGAATAGATCTAAAACTCTATGAACTCGTGAATAGTCTATTTAGTAAGTGTCTGAATTGCATTGATATGTGCACAAAATATTACCATAGGTAAGTACTTTATTTGGCCACAACATAAAAAAATCACAGTAAAGGCCAAATTCATAAGATACAAATATATTAAATGATTTAAATTAAAAGTAACGTCTTTAAAAAAGGAAATAATATTTCTCATATTAAATAAATCACAATAAAACTGCACCATACTCATAATAGTGCAATAACGCCGAATATTTTTATTATTTATATACAAAATGTCAAAGTACACTCTCCAAATCAATACAATGCTTAACATCATATCAATAATAAATATAAAATAGTGATTATTTCAAAATCACAGGGTAAAGGATAAACAACTAATTATAAAGAAACAAAAACTTAATTAAATATTCGAATAAGTGAAAAAACATTTACTATATTAGTTTAAACATAAGAAAAAATCACAATCCGCATTCTTCGCGTACAGTCAGCATCTTTACACATTCAAATATTAAAACCTCTTTGATGACTTTCCTACAGCGTATTATGTTTTTCCATAGCATCAAATAGATTAAGAATAAATCAAGAGATAGAAATATAGTCGAAAACATATTTGTATTTGGAAATTTATAAAATTGTATACATATTTCAGTGTTTTCATAATACTTTTGATGCTGGCTGTACAGACAGACGAAAAACTCCTATAAAATATGATTAATAAGGAATATTAACACAGACGGCATTGGCTCACGTGCCGCTTCAAGGCTCAAACCCACCGAAGTACACGCACACGCTACGCACGAAAATGACGTCATTGATACATTCGTGGCTGACTCGGCTATAGCTCAACGTAGCTGAGCTGCGTGGCCGTGGACCGCGGGTGTAGCGTGCATGGCGGTGGGTTCGCGGCTTTACGGCTGATACGAACAACGCGGATACACTAACAAATAATGATTCCACTATTAGTAAAACAGATTGATCTAATACTCAATGATAACCACAAAAGAACATACAAATAAATGAAACGGGATCGTTTTTTTTTTTTTAAATTGATGACTATTCGAATTCATAAAAATATTTATTTCATGTATACATTGCTGTACAATAGTAAACTAGTAAAATTACGCAAAACAAACGTATTTTATATAATAGTTTAAATCACAACATCTTTAGGGCCAAGGCACGAATGTGGTCTTATAATGAAATTCATTATTAACGCCCTTTATGTACTAGTATATAATCTATGTATTCGTAGTATAATTACATTCAATAATAATAATTTTATTTCTATTACACAGATGCTACAAATCCATATAACTAGAACTATATCATTATTATATAGAATTAAATTCTTATTTTCGAATTATATAATCAATAGGAAGGCATTGGCATTTTATACTTAGGTTACGACTGGTACTGTTTTACAACACAACGTATCTAACGACTATGTGTGTTATCAATATATAACGATACAGTATATATCTATTTATTAGGTTTTGCCTTCCACTCTGAGTATTTCATTTAACCAATCTTTGGCAGGGAAAGGCGGGTAAAGCGACCGTTCATAAAAATGCATTTATCGGAACTAAATATTAGTATGTTTTGCAAATTATACGACTTTAACGAAAGATTAATTAAATTAACAATTTTATATCGAATACAACAACATCGAAATTATGGTTCATAAAGTAATTAAGATAAATTGCAATGACAAATAATAATAATTGTCGTACAGTAATAAGCCTCTGCCGCTACTTCCGCACACAACCGAATCGTACCGACAACACGAACCTCAGATCTATTATAAAAAGCAGCATTCGGGATCGGATCCTCACGTAGATATTCGAGTTTTCCATGCAGATTTTTCACCTGCAAATAAGGTTACATATTAACTTAACCTCAAAAACAACCTATTATGTAAATATTTCCGTTCTTTGCGCGTTATTTACGATTAGCTGTGCCCCGCGGTTTTACCCGCGTGAATCCCAATCTCATAGGAATTTCGGAATAAAAAGTATCCTATGTGTTCCTAAGGAACATCAGTACCAAATTTAATCTAAACCGATACAGTAGTTTTTGCGTGAAAGAGTACAAACATTCAAACTCACAAATATACAAACTTTCACATTTATAATATTAGTAAAATTGCTATTCCTAGCTTAAAGAAACATGTTTTTACTTAATTTCGTCTAAATCAGTCTAACTGTATTATTTGTTCGATGTAAGGACAGATAAAATTCTACTCATATGAGTTTTTTTCAAAATAATTATGTTAAAATGCTATGTATGTGATCGAAGTGTGTGCGTGTGACGTACCGGGTAGGTGTGCGTCGGGCGCGATGTTGTTGCGGCGCGGCACGAGGAGGTGCGGGTCGTGCAGCATGGACAGCACGCGCTCGGGGCGGAAGTCCAGCGCGCGCGCATCGCCCGAGCGCGGCCGCCGCGGCTCCACCGGCGTCATCTTCGGGTTCACGTGCACGTCCTTGTGGATGTACACGGGCTCCGCCGCCTCCTTCTCGCGCTTCTCGGTCTCGTTGCCGTCGGTCGCGTTTATCTCCACGATCAGCGGCCTCTGGAGCGTCGGCGATTGCACTATGGAGGCGGTGTTGTGTATGAGGAGCGAGGTCCGCTGCGGCGCGTCGGGCTCGCGCTCGGCGTTGTTCTGCGGCGTTGTTCTGTCGTCGGGCAGGCTGGCCACGCTCTTGGCGGGCGACGGGCTGTGCGTGGGCGCGGTGCCGTCGGTGTCGGACTCGGGCCCGCGGGCGCCCTCGGTGTTGTCGGGCGCGGGCTCCTCCTTCACCTCCTCCAGCTCGGCGGGCGCGTCGTGCTTCACGTACTTGGGCATGCGCAGCGCCCAGTGCCCGCCGTGCTCGTCCGTGGGCGTCACGTGCGACACGAGCGGCTTTTTCCGCTTGTAGAACAGCATGTACGCGGTGTTATTGACTAGCTCGTTGTACGCGTTCTCGTCGTCCACCGACGTCACCCTCGAGTCGTCGAATTTGTACCAGTGCCCGTCGTAGGGGTTTTTACAAGCGGCTGTATAGTGCCCCGTCTCCAAATCGTCCCCGTGGTGGTAGCAAATGGCGTACAGATCGTATATGTTCTCTTGGTGGTTATTCGTCGCTTTCGAAGATCTACGTCGCGGCGATTTAGAGTGTCCGGGAGAATCGACGGGCGGAGAATCCCTCTTAGCTAAATGGGGCGTCATATCAAAATCGTTCAACGGAAAATCTACCATAGTGGTCAACTTCGTACTGGTCCTCCCTTTCGCTTGCCTAAAATTATGAAATCGAAATTTAATTCCACTCTATGCAACTTTATAAAAGACTACGCTATAGGACATTTCAAGTACTCACTGTCGGAATCTCTTCAGATGTATCACTAAGACGTCCGGCAGCGACCACAAGCCTAACGTCTTCACCACGGGCATATACCTCTGGCACTGAGGACACCTGCATTACCAAAAACATAATATCAATAGAGGCTCACATTATTATTCAAATAAAAAGTGGTTAACAGCTGCATTGCTTTAGACCACACTTCCTTCAACATGACATGTAACATTCTTGGCCGAGCCCATCCTATTCCTTCTACTTTTCCCGCCATGATGTTCAATATAAATCTGTCATGCCGTGCAAGGTGATCTATCAATTTCCTTCTACTGTAAATGGTCTTTAATAAGATGCTTAGATATGGTCAATATGTATGTATAACTAAGTAAGTAGTGGTTACCTCCAGGCGTCCTCCTGCGCGAGGTGCTCTGCGCGCGTGTAGTGCGCGAGGCAGGCGTGCAGCGTGAGCGGCGGCGCCGCGCCCGCCGCCGACACGTGCACCTCGCACGCCTCGCCCACCGAGCGGATTATACTGCACAACGAAATAGTTACTTTACTTTAGTTCTTGTTCAAGAAATTATGAATTTGGTAGTTCACGATCTAACGGGGCTTTGTCTGATCTTGGTTTAATAAATTATGTTGGTCACCAATACAATGTATGTTGTACAATAAATGTTCGTAATCCATATTGACACTATAAATAAGGAAAACACAAAATATCATTACAAATACAAATCATAGAGGTATTTTTAGTTGTTACCTATCTCTGTGTATCGGATCCCAGAGCAACTCGAGTCGTAGATGGGGGTGTTTGTCGTGTGCACACAACGCCTGCTCCACGTCTAGCGCGAACAGCGGGTGAGGTAGCTGCAACACAATATTAAATTAAAATCTTACAATAGTTAGGACTGATTATGTAACTAGCTCTGTCAACCAGTTTTACTTGTGTTCCCGTAGATAAAACAATTAATCATAGCATAGGTTACTCAATAATAATTTAGCTTTTATATTTGTGAATTGGTTCAATAGCTTTAGTTTATAATTATAAACAAGAAATAAAAAAATGATCTTTATAATCATCAACACCATTTCGGTCTCGACAACATCTCTATAAGCATTACCTCAGGCTGCAAATACGCGGGGTCTCTAGGTCGATGCGCCTCTGCTATCCTGGCCCGGAATATGTCGGTGCCCTGAGAGTTTTCTAGAACTCTCTCGGCTACCACTTGACACATCTCCTTCAACATCAACTTCTGAAGATCCTCGTATGATAACTCGCGAGGTACTTGCATTGCGTAAGGTGACCCTGAAAGTTTAATAACATAAAAATGCAAAAAAAATAATTTGATCTGTGAAAATACAAAGAAATTACCATATACATTGTCGAATTTTAAATAAATAAATCCTATATTTGATGTATGACATTGCGAAGAAATAAACAATACATTTATTTTAAATATTTACAGCAAAAATATATACATATATCTTACCAAATCTTTCTCCTTCTAAAATATTGACCCACAATATCAACAGGTACGGCGTTGTTGGTGTTTGCAATAGAGGCGGGGCTTCCATGCAATATAACGCTCCAAAGTCAATACCTGCCATTTCCCAACCAGCTCGAGCATTACACCAACCTAAAAAATATATATAAATAAATAAATAAACCTGTATTATGGAAGACAAGACAAAATAAATAAAACAAAGACAAACAAAAATGTTTAAGCACACAATGTCTTGAGCAGGAATTAAATCCGTAGCCTTTGGCACATTTTGCAATTACGCCACTTGATTAAACCCTCTAAAACAAGTATTCCTTACCCATTTCATTAATTTCAGCTAATATAATATGTTCATGATCAATTCCCGTATCATTATGTAATGTAGTCCGTAAATCGTCCATAGTTGAATTTGGCTTTAGCTCTACACCAATGCGTACTTGTCGCGGTTGTTGATTTACATATACCACCTGAAAATAAGTATATAATTTAGTTACACATTTAATAAAAACAATGTAAGTAATGAATGTAAAATTAAATCAATTCGTATAAATTATTTTTTTCTAAACATCTAAGTATGATTACATTTGCTTATCAGCATGATTCTCAGGTTTCTTACTTTTTCTAGGACACCCAACTTGGTTCTAAGATTACCCTTATACAAGAAAAACTATTCTAAATACTTTGTAAACAAAAATTATTTTGTAAAACAACTTACATTAACAGGTAACGGAGAAGGCTGAGCGGTGGCTGGTCTTGATGGAAGCTGCACACTTACGCAATGGAATGGATCAAATGTACATGAGGTTCGATTACACTTTGCACATGTTAGGGCCGATCTGGAAATCAATAAATGTTTTAAGTAAAGTTTTTACTTACACATATAAGATAATTATGGTGGTAAAACCACAGGCAGTGTTTAATAATCTGTTGATAAGATCCTACTGGAAAGTTAAGACATCTCTATCTATCAATGTTGGTACGATAAGGGCTGCAAGATAGGGCTAGGGATGCAATAAGGGCTTCTCTCTGGTATATGTAGGTGTAGGTACAGTGAAGAGGAATAAGCATCATAATTATAAATTATAATTACTTCCAGAGATATCTTATTACAAACTATATTTACTTTAGCTATTTTTCTGTAACTATATAGATGATTATAACCATATGAATTATAACCTTTAACAAGGTGTATTAACACCTTGTTAAAGGTTATAATTCATATGATAAGAATATAAATTTACCTGTATTGTGCTTGAAAAACAGCTTGTACAAAAGAACTGTTTCTTCTAGCATGATTAGCCAACGTCTCAGCTGCCACAACTTCGTCTGGTTTACCACATGTATTCTAAATATAAATAATACAAATGATTATACTTATTTAACAGATAAAAATTGAGTATTTTGGTATCAATTTACTGCCAAATCTGGTTAAACTGAAAACCGACCCCAAATAGACATGGGATAAAGGTTCGGAAAATAGATAGATTACTGTATGATGAAATATTTGGGTATTTCCGATATTGCCGAAATATGTTACAGATGTTTAATATAACAGGAAATAATAAATAACACAGGTTACTTTTACAGGATACAAAATTCCCACAAGTAACCTAAAGTTGCTAGTTGGATATAAATCGGAAACCATAGGAAAATCTCAATTAATGTAAAATATTTTTAGGTGTTAATTTACTTTTGCTGTTGACTGTATAGATAGGATTTGTATAGATAACTTATTTTAGTACTATAAAACTGATATCCCACCTTAATAGTTTTATATTTCTTTTTAGTAGCTGTATTCAAGTCTTCATGCACTTTGTCAAGGAGCCAAAACAAAAATTCCTGGGCATCATGTTGGCTATTCCCTCTGTATTGTGTACCGTGCCTTTCAACCACACCCTGTATGTAAAAGTAATCAAATTACTTAGTTAAAATGCTTTGTAAAAACGCTTATTATTAATTAAAATAATACAATGTAGTAAACATTGTATTACAATTCAATGAATCAACTAGTGGGTTTTCTTTTATTATGGATGTCTGATTCATTAAAACTGGTTCCACTTAAAATTATTTGAATAGTATTAAAAGGCCTGTAAGGTTTTACAATAGGCTAAATACTACCTCACTGTTGATAATAATGCTGTTAGCTCTGATGTTGATAACTAACTAATCATTCACTACATCATCTCATTATAGTAACTGACTCCTAACTAAGCTCTAAGCTTGTATCTAGGGTATCAGAAACTACGCACACACTCATTCATACACATACATTTATGGTTCACACAAATATTCACTCCGCATGGGAATCAAACCCGCAACCTTACGGACATGCATGATGGACGTCCGGCATGGTGACAACTCTGCCATTGAGGTCATCAAATTATAATATTGAGTAGTATATTTGTAATCACTCTGAGTAGTATTTGTGTTCACTTTCTCACAAAACACTAGTGATAATGATAAAAAATGTGAAAAGCAAAATTACAGGATGAAAACTCATTAAAGCAAGGTCAAATATCAAAAAATCCTCATTTTCTCTAATTTTACCTGAAAACTTGATTGACCAGGTATTATAAAGTAACATAACAATTAAATTAAAAAACCCCCAACACTATTTCTTTCAAACCCCCATAATTTTTAAATGGGCCAACCAATTTTCATCAAACATGTCTAAGAACACTCGCACATAAGTCCCCTTTTTTATTTAATTTGTTCTTTAAAAAAACTAAATAAATCGGTTCATCCGTTTGGGAGCTATGATGCCACGGACAGACAGATACACACACATACATACATCGAACTTATAACACCCCTCTTTTTGCGTTGGGGGTTAATAAAAACATTATAATTCCCACCTTAAAAGCTGTACTCAAATCTGAAGTATATCGACATGCCCACAGTGATTTCAGCATTGAAGCCAATTGTTCTGTGACTTCACCTCTAGTGCCATATTTTTTTGAATTTATTTTATTTCTTTTTAATAAATCAACCTGAAATGAACAATAAAAAATAATAATTAATATTAGTATCATTATTGCATTAAAGTTGACCAGTTTTTAAATATATCCAGACTCATAATCACACATCACCATCTAATCCAAAACATAGCAAAGCCTTAACATTACACTTTTTGATACTTAAAATAGGTATTTAAAACTTCCAAATAAGACAAACAGACATGTTCATTTGTACAATAATTAACAATCAAATAACCTTGTAATGGTCCAGGACAAAGTATTCAGCTATAACATCAGTATGTGAGAGGCATTGTAGAACAGCGTTCATATAGCAAGTGTTGCCATGGTTTTTTATTCCAGTCACAGCCGGAGTAGCACCCGGAGGCCATGGAGGATCACCACTACAAGGTACTCGTTCCCCATTTAGAAGGGGAGACTGCGTTGATTTCACCTATAATTGAACATAAAATAAGTTACAGAATCAATTTCAAAACACCAAGAATTTGATGGGATACTCATATCTAAGAACCACAAACGGAACTGACCCCTGAAACATGCACAGTACTCATATGTTGTGCTATCTTGTTCAAAAATCTTTTCCATGAAGGCCTTCTAAACAACTTCCTCTCTACACCATTTTCATCTTTCTGGGCTTCTATAACTGTAGGGGCATTCGATGGTTTACTGTCGGCTTCATTACTTTTATTCTTACTAGAACTAGGTTTAACAGTCCCGAATGGATTACGAGGCAAGGTAAAAGTCCTCTTCAATCGGGATCCTTCCACCTGCTTCTGTGACATAGTTGTTTCACATACTTCATTTATTAATTCACTTTCCGAACACGATTTCAAAACTGTAGACAAATTGTTTGTAGACATACTAGTACAAAAAAATATTGAGAATAAGAATAGATACGTATAAAATTATTTTTTAACAAATAAATCCAATAGAAAAACATTCATGATATGTCAGTGACATAAGTAAGCGCCATTTTGCTTTTTTTTTTCATCAATCAAATTCAGTCAGGAGTGAATGACAATGCGTGTGTTCAGGCTAAAAAAGGCTTCCAAAGTCTGCATTGCAATTCAGCCAAATCTAAGTTAGAGTTAAATGGTCTGATAGAATGGGTCTAACGTACTATGTTTAAAATGTTTATAGATATTTACTTCTCAAAAAATTTACAAATCACTTAGATTATAGACAGTTTGTTATTAAAATTATCAAATGCTCACAAAACGTAGGTAGTTATAAAAAATGATATACTTAAATGTGTACCAAGTTGTTTTGTTTAATACATACTTCACAAATAAAAAAACATGCGATTTACTTACTTTTTTATACTTTTTATCTAAAAAACATCCGTATTTCATTAGTCTACACATTTAGCGTTATTTTTGTGACAAAAACAAACAATAAGTAAAGATTTTTTATATGTGCGCGTTCACATTTATACTAAGTAGACAAGTATTTCCACAACTTTTTGTCACCATTTTACTTTTTATTCTGTTTATTCATTCAGATAATTATATAGATTTAGGACAGATGCAGTGTGCAGGCCGACACTGTATCAACTAGATTAGATTACTTAGACCATCTGACTTAGCTGGCAGACTGCAGTGTGTCTGAACACATGCTACACTGGAAGATTTCGCTTGGTTTCGCTTAATTTTTGGTAGAATAATGAATGAATGAACATACACAATCAACTACTATATAATTTCTCTTGTCTGTCTAGTCTTGCTTGTTTGTCTGTGGTGGACTGTAAAGTTGACATTTGACAGCGACGGACGAGAAAGAGGCCAAAATTTAAAATTATAGGTTGTGTTTGTACTATTTTTATTGTACTGTACCGATAAATTATTTATTGAATTGAATTCGGTTTATTCTAATTAAATTGGAATTAGTTTTAATAAGACGCTGTGTACAATTAAAACATGGACTATGTGTTTGTGTTGTGAGGTAGGCAATTGAAGTTTTATCTAATGTTTCAATGAATTTTTAATTTAATTTTACATATTTTTCTATTTAGGTATTTTCATAATAATTTGAATTTCTACATCAAGGCAATATATAAGAATACTTACTTTACTTTTATCAATAAAAAATGTATTTTTGCACACATCATTTTTATTCATTTTTTATTTTTCCTACCATTCAATAGTGTGGGAACAGTTTCATGAAGGATCATTTTAAACATTTAATTAATAAACTTAGTAAATATTATTTACTATGTAATTACGCTATGTACTAGTTCATTATTTTTTTCAGATGACCAGTTGACAACCATGGGTGCTTATGAAAAATTAAAACTCCTTATCTGGAAGAATATTCTTCTCCAAAAGCGTCACAAATATCAAACATTGTTTGAAATTGCTTCACCTGTGATATTTTCATTACTTTTAATATTAGTAAGATGTCTTGTGGAACCTACTGTAAAACCAGCTGTGAATTATCCATCATTCATGCCGACTTATTTGAATCTCACTAGCAAAAATATGTAAGTTAAAGTCGATATAATACTTAGTTACTGTAGTAAAATTAAAAACTAATATTATCATTTTTATTGAAGGGAAAACCTGACATCCTCTAAAACAGGAACATTAGCATTCTCTCCAGAAGGTCCACTCACTAGACAACTTACTTCAGACGCGATCAAAACAGTTTTAGCCGACAATTTAGGTTTCTTAGCGTTATTTTTCAATTCAAGTGTTTTACCAAAACCTAAAGGTTACAAAAATGCTTATGAAATGGAAGAAGCATTAAAACAACCCAACGCCATGGACGAGGTTCTAGTAGGCATCCAGTATGATGATATTATGGCTGGTAAGGAGAATTAAAAATATTTAAAAGATGACAAATAATAATATAATTTTTTAATTTATGTACTAGCTGAAATCACAAATATTCTCCATTACAAAAACTAGACTTTTTAAGATTCTTTTTAGATATTCATAATTCTAGGCAATTTTTCATCTTATTAAAATTTTGCAGACTATTGACTGAATTTGAACAATAATGACATCCAGTAATGTTTTAATTCAGCTAGAAATAATATTAGATTCATAAGACTGGGAATATTTTCAGATGCAACCAAATGGCCTGATGATATAGTAGTTACTTTGAGATTTCCCGCTGTAATGAGAACCCCAATGGTTGAACATCCCTTAAAAGCCAGCTGGAGGACAAACTTACTGTTCCCATTGTTTCCCAGGCCTGGCCCTAGAGAACCAGATGACATTTATGGTGGGAAATTACCAGGTGTGTGGTCATAACAAATGTACTATAATCACTCAAACAGTCATATCTATACTTAAATATAGTTTGTTCTATGATATAGTTTGTTCTATACTTATAGGTACATAAAATGGATTTTCTATAAAATTATTAATTTCAGGAACTAATAATAATATTTGAAACTTTTAGAATTAGAGATAGTGTGTAAGATTAAGGCTATTAAATTCAAATTGAAGGCCATTGAAACAGTGTAGTGTTTGATAAAATACCTATTCATCGTATTTAAAATATTCAATGTTGTTATCTTTTATGGTATACAACAAACAGTTTTATTGTTTAATGTGATCAATTTATTTATTACTTCAACAACATATTTTCAATATTCCACACATACCTATTTAGACTTAATCTAAATAGCATTTCCTTGTACATTATTACAGAAGTGGGACCTTCTTAAAATTGAGTAATTATAGTCACATTATAATAATATTATCTCTAGACTCTACATCTTTAAACTTACTAATAAATAAAATTATTAAAACGCGACATAGGTACCTAACATACTACGCGCATTACGTAATTCTACGAAACCGATACTTATCCTATTCGACGTGTATTCAACCAATCTAAAAACCATGCCCTTGGTACGTGCCTTGGTCTTTGTTATGTCATTCATTACAAAAAGTTTAAAAACAATTAGGTACGTAACCGTTAAGTAGTTTTTTTGCATGAATCTCAAAGAAAAAAAGAACGTAATTAGTAAACAGACGCTACTAATTGCGTCAGCTGTGACGTTCGCCAGCTCTATTGAATAATAGAAATACCGTTTAACTACCTATCATAAACATAATCTAATTTAAAGCTGAAATTTTCCACATATGCGTAGATATATTATATTAACATAATATAATTTAAAAATCCTATTGAAAAATAATTAATGATATTGTTGAGTATAAACGTAGACCGTTTAACCCGTAATCAACACAAAATCCCCGTTCCGCGAGAGTTCGCACGAACGGATAAGCCGTATACACAAGGATTCTACGAATTCTATACGTAATCGTTTATACACAAAAATGGCAATAGTTTATAAATAGATACTTAATTAAAAAAATACACGTTTATTTTAAGCAGTTTTAGATATAATATGTTGAATAATATCAACTTTAATCGATCACGCGTATTCATTCTCGCTGTACTAATATCAAGACATGTCTTCTAAAGATGGCTTGATTTTGAGACCACTAATAGGCATGACGAAGCAAACGTAGTAATTACGAATATGTCTAGTCACTGTACTAAATATCATTGGCTATAGAAGGGCATTAGCTCAACAGTAAGATCTTAATTGCCTTGTATCCATTCGAGCACGATTGGCGCCCTCTTTGAGAGCCGCTCATTTGCTTGAGCGTGCTCAAATGGATATAAGGCTTTATAGGCTTATACATCCTTTACTTCATATGATTGTACCCATATGATATAATGTTGCCATGCCAAAGTGAATTAGTAATCTACAAAGCAAATTAACATTACAGGTTATTCACCAGAAATGTTTTTAGCAGTCCAACATGCAATATCCAGGGAAATAATTAAACAGAAATCGGGAAAACCCATAGAAACTGAAGTGTATCTTCGAAGGTATCCTCAACCAGAGTTCAGAGAAGACAAAATGCTGCTTGCCCTTGAGAGATTTATCTCCATGATAATAATGTTGTGTTTTGCATATTCATTTGTAAATACTGTTAGAGTTGTTACGTCCGAAAAGGAACTTCAACTAAAGGTGATTATTCAAATACTCAGTTATTCTTAAAATAAGCTTTAAATACAATATAGTATAACATAATATAAGTAAACCTAATTATGTATGTTACATATCAGAAACTACGCACACGCAAGGGCGTTCATATTCATACATACACACTCAGATCGAAATAAACCTTATAGATCACATAATTTTTATCTCGCACGAGAACCGAGTCCAAAGCCGTTTGTTAGGAGTTTGCAAATACTTTGTTTGTTGTTTTGGTTGTTGTATGATAATAATTTATTTTCAGGAAACGATGACAATCATGGGTCTTTCGCCATGGTTACATTGGCTGGCATGGTTTATAAAACAATTTTCATACCTTTTGATCTCTGTTATACTTATCGTGATATTATTAAAGGTATGAATTCATTCTAATTTATTATTGACAGATTTGAAATAGGTTGAATAATTCGTGTTATGTTTGCAGATTCCACTAAAAACTTTAAGTACAGGTGAAGGATACAGTGTGTTGACCTTTACTCCATGGTCAATCTTATTTTTTTTCTTAGTGCTGTTTATAATAGCATCAATTACGTTTTCATTCATGATCAGCGTCTTTTTCTGTAGAGGTACGAACAAGTTTTATGTACATACCTAGTAAGTTTAATCTAAAAACACGGAACTTAGTTTTTACTTCGTGTTTTATAATTGTTCATATGTTAAATATATTCAATGACTTTGCATATTTTCAGCCAACACTGCCGCATCTTTCATGGGCCTAATATGGTTTTGTTCCTACTCCATATATTTGCTTACGCAAGCAATTTACGAAGACATAAGTTTAACTACAAAATTGTTACTCAGTCTCATATCGAACACGGCAATGGGATATGCATTTCAAATGCTGATTATGTGTGAAGGCACATCCAGAGGTAATATTTTAAATTGATTAAGTATTATAGTACTTGAATATTTTTAGTTTTATTTATAGTTTTAATGTAAAAACAGGTCTCCAGTGGAGCGAGCTGTTCTCCCCGATCTCGTACCACGACGAGTTCCGTCCGGGGCACGCGGCGCTGATGCTGGCGCTGGACGCGGCGCTGTACATGGCGCTGGCGCTGTACGTCGAGCGCATCCGCCCCGGGCTCTACGGCGTGCCGCTGCCCTGGTACTTCCCCTTCACTAAGAAGTACTGGATGCCTAAAAAACCTCAAGTTGCAGGTGAGTTTTAGAACATTTCATTGGTATCCATATGGTGTTAAGAGTAGCGATCGTCACGGTATAACCAGCGATGTATCGGTACTAAGGTAACGTTCATATCCAGCGTCTGCCCACCGCTTGTCAGCGAGCACGTCAGCGGTCGCCCGTAGCTCCGCGTCGCGCGGGGAGCCCTCCCGTCTGCAACTCGGTTCGTGCTCCTCACTACAACAAGTTCCTTAATAACTCGTAGCGTCAGTTGGTGTCAGCCACCTATTGACACTTCGATGACCTTCAACGTTCAAGTAGTCATATAAACCTGTTGCGTTAGTAATAAAGTGTAAACTAGAATTATGTCCTTATTAATGTAACGATAACAAAAATGTAATTAAATTAAAAAACGCCGAGAAATATCGAAATAGATTAAAGTAATAAGTTAAAAGTACTTTAGATAATAATAGTTTTATAAGGTAGACTAGACAGTTGTTAGTTGGAGGGTCGTTAATTGAGGTCGATCGATGGTTATATTGTGTATAATTTTCCAGCGGCATCCGCGAAGGACAAAGCCGATGTGGAGTATAATGACGCGCTGTTGAAGGTCGTACACGACGAGGAGCCGAAAGGAGTCCCTGTGGGCGTCACCATTCAGGTGAATCATACACATATTACACTTTTTCATGTGAATCATACAAATTTTAAACTCCTAATCATGTGACTGTGACATGTGATTCAGTTCGACACTGAAGAACATGTCACATGTCAGTAATATGTACTTTTGTACTGTATTGAGACTAGTACACTAACATTACACACTACAGACATCACTACAGACTTTTTATGATCTACTACTATACAATGATATTAATAAAATACTATGCATAAAAATGGCCTATGTCTAGGTCAAGTGGTTGGCTGATGATGATGAAAAAGACCCTAGTACAAACAAACACCTCACAAAATGTACAAAACCTTTCAAATAGGCACATATTTCAAAACTTTACGGAGGGTCAAGGTCTCTTACTGATATTATTAGTCCACTAAAAAGATTAACAATATAATCCTCTTATTAATATACAAAATAAGTATTCGTAGTTTCTTTGTAGTTCAAGTTATTTATTCATACGCTAAGTTTCTACTTGTATCGAATTCAATTAATAATTCAATTTCGTTTATGAATGATGTCAAGGTGAAGGACCTTCCTTAATGATTTGTATTGGAAGTTGCCATGTCATGTCAGGTTCTAAACTAAACATTTTCACTTATTTATAAGAAAAACATATTAGTTTTACTGAATGAGTCAGATATAAATACATATATGTATGTTCAACGTTTTACAAAACCTTTATCAGATAAATTAATATTATATGTAGGTGTTAGAAATTATATTCCTATGTTACGTAGTTTTTAATTATGATCTACTATAACGTTTTTTTTATGTTTAAATAAAAGTTACTTAACATAATCAATCACTAAGTACATCATCTCATTATGGTAACTGATCCCTAAGTAAGTTCGAAACTTGTATCTAGGGTATCAGAAACTTCGCACACACTCAGTCACAAACAGACCGAGACAAACATTTGCGGTTCACACCAATGTTCACCCCGCACGGGAATTGAACCCACAACCTTACGGATGGCAGTCCGGCATGGTGATCACTCTGCCATCGAGGTCGTCATTATTTATAGTACCCCTGAATTTAGCTAGAATGTTTATTGTATTTCAGAATCTGACCAAAGTTTACAAAGATAGAAAAGTGGTGGACAATTTAAACATGCGAATGTATCAAAATGAAATAACAGTGTTGTTGGGTCACAACGGCGCTGGGAAAACTACGACAATATCTATGTTGACAGGTGAGGCTACATGAGGCGGAAATAATATTAACAAACCTTTTTATTATTTCGTATGAATTATCAACACTCATTATAGTTACAATGGCGCATTAGAACAAATGACTTCTTTAAATATTGTCACTTGAACATTCTTAGGCGTAAGTAAATCTTGAAACGTAACTTCCACATAATTCATTATATACCATGTATTATCCAAATTGCCTATTCCGTTGTCTAGTTATGTGCTATGACTAATTGATGTGTCCGGATATTATTTTTTATTTTGTTTTGTAGGAATGATTCGTCCTACTTCTGGAACAGCTATAATAAACGGTTACAACATCGCCACAGAGACGGACCAAGCGCGGAAATCGATCGGCATTTGTCCACAACACAACGTACTGTTCCCAGATCTCACAGTAGCGGAACATATACGATTTTACTCTAAGTTAAAAGGTGTACCTAATGATAAGTTAAAAGAGGAAGAAGATTATTTTGTGAAGTTACTTGATTTGGAAGAAAAGGTAAAATGATCGAGGGTCTAACTAGATAGGTTTAGGTATAGCTGAAACCGTAAAACGACGGAACTTAGATCTTATATCTCATGTAGGAAAATATCAAATATTTTTTTTTACTATAAAAGTAACCATAACCATCTAAATATTTTTCTTTTCAGCGTAAAGTATTATCTGATAAACTGTCCGGTGGTCAGAAACGAAGATTGTCAGTTGGTGCGGCCATGTGTGGCTCGTCCAAGTTTGTACTACTCGACGAACCAACTTCAGGGATAGACCCCGCCGCTCGAAGGGCATTGTGGGATCTACTGCAAAAGGAAAAGAAAGGTGAATACTTATAAATAGAACCGCTTTATTTATTCCTGTCGGATGTCAAGCGAGGGCATTTTCAAAGATGACTCCAACTTGTTAGGTGGGTTTGACGATTGCTATAAGTGGTATAACTAACCAGCAGCATAAATAAATGCTCTTATCTTTTATTTAATATTTATTTCGGTAAACCAACAGTGTTTATGTATACAAATTACATCAACATACATAGTAATTCAATAAGGCCAAAACAGGTTTACACAATTATTTTTTACATTTAAAGTACTTACTGGATTAGTGCAATTTTATGAAATTAATACAACACGAAGAGATGACAATGAGATCACCAACACGCATTAATTATGAATATCGGCTATTCAAGCGTGGTGATTGTGCACAATCTTTCCACTACACTAATATATAAACATTGAGCTTCGTCAATTATTATGTAACTGTCCACTACAGGGCTCTCTAAGTTTTTGCCCTGCAGTGAAAAGATACAAGCTTACATTTTAGATATACTTCTAGCAACTTAAAAAAAAGTTTTTAATAAATCGGTAATTACATTAGATACTAACTATGTGACCTATATTTTGTCTTATCAACAAAACTATACCCAACCCTCAGGTCGCACAATAATCCTTACAACTCACTTCATGGACGAAGCCGAATTCCTCGGTGATAGAGTGGCCATAATGTCGGGCGGTCGTCTCCAATGTGTTGGCACTCCATACTTCCTCAAGAAACATTACGGCATGGGATACAAACTAACTATAGTAAAAGGCCCCGAATGTAATGTTGAAAATGTAACGGAATTTTTCAAAGGACACATACCGGATATAAAGGAAAATACGAATATAGGTGAGTATCTTTCTTCTAAGTATTCTTTTATTAGTCAGTGGTGCCGGCTTTTAAATGCCTCATGTATGCTTATGCCCTCGATGAGGCTTAATCAGAAACAGGTCTACAAGCAAAGCTATTCTCATTTTTTTACATATTTTTTAACTTTTAGGATCTGAACTCACGTACATTATACAAAACGAACATACTTCAAAATTTTCAAAAATGTTGCAAGAACTAGAAAATATGAAAGAAAAATTAAATATATCCAGTTACGGTTTATCGGTGACAAGCTTAGAAGAAGTGTTTATGAAGTACGTTACTTTTTTTTCTTTATATTGTTTTAAATGTATCGATGATTAATATTGTTTTAATTTACTTAGAGCGGGAACAGAAGACAATGCTCCAGATACGCCAAGTAGTGATATGAAGAAACACCACGCGTATAAAGATACTGCCATCGCCCCGATTGGAATACAAGTACCATGTCAGTTACTTAACAAACATGACATGCAATGTTATTGGTATTGTTTATTAACATTTTCTTACCGACTTTAATGTTTTAAAGATGAACAACAAGAAGAACAAATAGAAAAAGTGCGCGGAGCGAAACTACTCAGGAACCACATCAAGGCGATGTTTCTAAAACTCGCCTACAGTACAATGAGGAGTAAATTGGTTGCAGTGATACAATTCATTTCACCGATAATAAATATAATACTATCTGTAGTTATTTCGCGTTCGTGGAAATTTATCTCTGAACTTCCACCATTGGAGTTGAACCTGAAAAATGAGTTTGACACAACAGAAACCCTACTATCAACTGATGCCAACGTTAAGGACGGAAGTGTAGAAGCTAAAACATTCATAGCATACAAAGACTATTTCAAAACCTCCGGCATTTCCGAAATGAAATTAATAGATATTGGGACAATGGATATAGGAAAATATTATTTGAAATTGGTGAGTAAATATTGAAGGTACAAGTATGTTAATTGCCAACCTACTACAGGATTATTTGTATCTTTTCAATGCGTAACAATTTTAAATTTCGAAAGTTTTAACAGAGAATGCTATTCATCATAAAGATTTTAACTCTTGACCTGAAGTAGAAATGTTCTAGTTTGTTTAGTCTAGTAATTCTATAATCTTTTTTATTCTTGCCTGTACCTAAAATGAGATATAGGTCTAACAGACAAATACAAACATATTTTTTTGGATTTTAGCAAAGACTGTTTATCTATATATTTCAGGCCGATGAAGACATGCCTCGAGTTCGATATGAGACAATAGTTGGTGCGTCGGTACACGAGACTTACATCACCGCGTGGTTCAGTAACTACGGGTACCACGACTCGGCGATATCGTTAGCTCTCGTCAACAACGCTATACTGAATGCTCTATCGCCTGGAACCTCTCTGACTATAGTCAACCACCCTCTACCGTATTCAATTGAGAACTTGGTAAGTGGGAATATCACCTATATTATTCCTTTAGACTGTCAATGGTTGGATGTTAGATCTTTTTTTCATCGGATGTCCACACATCTATTAACATTCGAGTCGAAAGCGGCCACATTTAACTCACCAAGACTTTTATTTCAGGTGAAAGTAATGGCCACCGGTGGAAGTATGGGATTTCAATTTGCATTTAACATTGGTTTTTGTATGGCGTTTGTTACATCATTTTTAGTATTATTCGTTGTAAAAGTAAGTACTTACTGTATTTATTACTGTTTCAATATTAGTAGAAATTATTTGATGACGTAAATAACATGTGAATTTATTCCCATGTGGGCTAAATGTTTGTGTTATCCACGTATGTTTATCTTGGTCTGGGTATCTGTGTACGATTGTGTGTGTGTAATTTCTAAGGTTGCTTACGCAAAGAAATACCCTAGATACAGCTTATAAACCTAGGGTCAGTTTTATATGAAGGTGATAGATTAACTAATTATGTTCCATTGTGTTTTAAGGAGCGCACATCAGGCGCAAAGCTCCTACAGCGTGTATCTGGTGTTCGCCCGTTGGTGATGTGGACTACCGCTTTGATATGGGACTGGGTTTGGCTCCTCTTAATATACCTAGCCATAATAATCACATTAGCGAGTTTCCAACAAGCCACTCTCTCTACACCAGAAGAGTTAGGTAAGTTGAATACCTTACAATTTTATTTGGGAAAATATACAGATCCAAATT
Organism: Timandra comae; assembly: GCA_958496195.1. Lineage (NCBI taxonomy): Eukaryota > Metazoa > Arthropoda > Insecta > Lepidoptera > Geometridae > Timandra > Timandra comae. Next base: position 6,698,010 of record OY292363.1, read on the forward strand.
GTGAAATTTGTGAATGAATGAATGATGCACTTTGGGCTAATTTGCATCGGGAACTATATGGGATGGTTTGTTTTACTAGAGGTTTCTCAATTTTGTAGTAATAAGTTATTGAATCAAAGTATATTAGTATGTTCCTATTTCATTTATGTGTATATGTTTTGATATCCACAGGCAGAATCCTGTTGGTGATGCTAATATTCTCATTAGCGATCATACCGGTACATTACTTGGGATCATTCTTCTTCGAAGCAGCTGCGAGCGGCTTCTCCAAAATGTGTTTCTTTAACATATTTACTGGTACAGTGCTTCATCAATTTAATTTAAATATATTTATTGTAATAATACCAACATTTTATAAATAAAAGCAATCTCTTTCAAGAAATTTATTCGTTAATATGACTACCAATTCACGCCACACATTGACAGCTGCTGTGTGTTTCACCCTGTGTATTTCAAAAGAAAAAATATATATGAAAATGATAATTAATGTTTCAGGTTGTATGCCATTCCTAATAACAGAGGTATTGCGTATACCTCAAGTGGGTAGTCCGTACTACGCAAATATGTTTGACTGGATTTTCTCACCACTACCCATTTATTGTCTCAGCCGAAGTTTTAGGTGAGCAAATAGTTTTATTACATTCTGTTCTTACATTTACCTTTAACAATGAAAACAAACGCTTCGAATAGAGAATCTCCTCCTGTTTTTTTGGAAGTCGGTTAAAAATACTATTTAATATTTAGATTAAATTCTCGTTTAGCGCTAATCCAGACATTAAACCTGGGATTAAGGGCCCTCGTAATTGTTTTGTTTCAAAAGCTTAAACTAACATAAGTTTAGTATCTGTCTCACTTGATATTTTTATTAACTTCACAGAGATATGAGCGTAGCTTCGTTCTCGCTAACCGCATGCGATGGCCTCTGCGATAATCTTCGCATAAACAACTGTAGCAGAGAGAAATTATGCGAGAGTCTCAACATCACCGTGTGTTGTAGTAAGTGAGTCTTATTGATGAGTGTTATTTACTATTTTAGCACATATTTAGATTTTTAGCAAAGCTTATTATATTTTGTTTAATATGATGTCTAATGTCTTGTGAGATTTTATGAAAAATTATCTTTATTTTGGCGCTCTGAAACGTGTGTGGCTTGTTAAGAATCGCTTGGCTTCCTATGTGGCCGAATAAGTTTGTCGTTGACTGTTATTGTGAGCCAACTAGTCGCCTATGGCACTGTGACAGCTGATTTGTGATCAACCCAGACAGACAGGCACGGTGTATCGCAAATTATCCTTGATTCTTAACTCGTTGTTTCTGTTTTATTTCGACAGTCGATGACGATCCTTTCTTTCTATGGGATGAGCCAGGAATTGGAAGGTATTTGTTTACTATGGCCATGTTTGGAATCGTTACATTTGCCATAGTACTTGCAATGGAATACAAACTCTTCAATAAGGTAAGTACATTCGAAAAAATCTCTATATTTAAAAATGAATCCCTATTTCCCTTGGTCACGGCATCCCTGGACTGGACCGATCCACTTGAAATTTGGTACAGGGTTAGCTTATGGTTAGGGGAAGGACATAGATAGAAATGTTTTATCTCGAAATTCCCACGGGATCGGGAACTATGCGGGCAGAACCGCGGGGCACCGCTAGTAGTAAAGATATATTAAAATAAAATTAGTTGAACTATAATTAACACAAATTAGATCGCAAATAAATAATAATAATATGTAAAAACTTAAGCAAAAATATAATCTTCAGGTCTCTGATTCGTTTCTAGCTAGGTTTATTACCTATTGTATCTTATCAGAAATTATGAAGATTCGTATACACACAGCGGCGAGCTTGCGAAGCGAATTTTACAATCTGGCCAAACGTTGATGAAAATATCGTGAAACGATAACAATTTAATGATCTGATCAAATTAAGTTGGCCATATCATGAAATGCGACCACTTCATGAAATTATCAACCATTTCATGAAGTGGGCAAATTTACGATATGGCCACGACATATACATGAAATCTTCGTGATTTGTCAATATTGATTTTGAGTGATCTTCAACTAGATTAACGATATGTGCATAGTGCACGCGTTTATTGTATCGATCTTCTAATTGAACTTATTCTATTTGTAGCTTTACGAAATGTCTATATTTTACAATGCGCGCCCAAAAGCTGCACCACCGCCACCCGCGCCAACCGACGAAGACAGCGACGTGAAGGCTGAACGTCAACGGGTTAAAAACATGACAATCACTGATATGAAAAGGCGTAGCCTCGTGAGCAGAGACCTCTCCAAATATTATGGAAAATTATATGCAGTCAAACGACTGACTTTTGGTAAGTGGGCTTTACTTTTAATATGTATATTGCAAAAAATCAGCCTATAAAAATAATTATTATTACATACATTTTGTTTTACTACATGTGTATTATGGTACTGTTTATTTCTTAGCTGTAGAACAAAGCGAATGTTTTGGACTGCTCGGTATCAATGGCGCAGGCAAAACAACCACATTTCGTATGCTGACCGGAGATACAAGTATTACTTACGGTGATGCATTCGTCCATGGATTGTCTCTCAAATACAAATTGCAAGAGGTGTATCGTAATATAGGTCGGTGACAAAAAAGTCTGTTAAATGTAGTTTTAACCGTTACCGAAACTTAATCTTATTTTATGTTTAGGGTATTGTCCGCAATTCGACGCCCTCTTTGACAATCTGACACCTCGTGAGACATTACGAATATTCTGTCTGCTCCACGGTATCCCGTCCCGAATAGGCACAGAACGATCATGGCAACTAGCTAATGAACTAGGATTCGCTCAACACTTTGACAAAAAGGTAACAAAATAACGTCAGATTTTGTATAGCGTACGTTTCGAAATATTACTTTCAATATCTTTACTTATAAAATACTATTCAGGTGGAACAATGTAGCGGTGGAACTAAGAGAAAAATAAGTACAGCTATCGCTTTACTGGGCGATCCATGGCTGGTGTTCATGGACGAGCCGACGACGGGCATGGACCCGGCGTCCAAGCGGCTGGTGTGGGCGGCGATCAGCGGCGCCGTGCGAGGGGGGAGGAGTGTGGTGCTGACGTCACACAGCATGGAGGAGTGCGAGGCGCTGTGCTCGCGCCTCACGGTCATGGTCAGCGGCCAGCTGCACTGCCTCGGCCCGCTGCAGCATCTCAAAACTAAATTCTCGCAAGGTGAGTACATCTATATAGACAGACAGACAGACACACAGCATGGAGGAGTGCGAGGCGCTGTGCTCGCGCCTCACGGTCATGGTCAGCGGCCAGCTGCACTGCCTCGGCCCGCTGCAGCATCTCAAAACTAAATTCTCGCAAGGTGAGTACATCTATATAGACAGACAGACAGACACACAGCATGGAGGAGTGCGAGGCGCTGTGCTCGCGCCTCACGGTCATGGTCAGCGGCCAGCTGCACTGCCTCGGCCCGCTGCAGCATCTCAAAACTAAATTCTCGCAAGGTGAGTACATCTATATAGACAGACAGACAGACACACAGCATGGAGGAGTGCGAGGCGCTGTGCTCGCGCCTCACGGTCATGGTCAGCGGCCAGCTGCACTGCCTCGGCCCGCTGCAGCATCTCAAAACTAAATTCTCGCAAGGTGAGTACATCTATATAGACAGACAGACAGACACACAGCATGGAGGAGTGCGAGGCGCTGTGCTCGCGCCTCACGGTCATGGTCAGCGGCCAGCTGCACTGCCTCGGCCCGCTGCAGCATCTCAAAACTAAATTCTCGCAAGGTGAGTACATCTATATAGACAGACAGACAGACACACAGCATGGAGGAGTGCGAGGCGCTGTGCTCGCGCCTCACGGTCATGGTCAGCGGCCAGCTGCACTGCCTCGGCCCGCTGCAGCATCTCAAAACTAAATTCTCGCAAGGTGAGTACATCTATATAGACAGACAGACAGACACACAGCATGGAGGAGTGCGAGGCGCTGTGCTCGCGCCTCACGGTCATGGTCAGCGGCCAGCTGCACTGCCTCGGCCCGCTGCAGCATCTCAAAACTAAATTCTCGCAAGGTGAGTACATCTATATAGACAGACAGACAGACACACAGCATGGAGGAGTGCGAGGCGCTGTGCTCGCGCCTCACGGTCATGGTCAGCGGCCAGCTGCACTGCCTCGGCCCGCTGCAGCATCTCAAAACTAAATTCTCGCAAGGTGAGTACATCTATATAGACAGACAGACAGACACACAGCATGGAGGAGTGCGAGGCGCTGTGCTCGCGCCTCACGGTCATGGTCAGCGGCCAGCTGCACTGCCTCGGCCCGCTGCAGCATCTCAAAACTAAATTCTCGCAAGGTGAGTACATCTATATAGACAGACAGACAGACACACAGCATGGAGGAGTGCGAGGCGCTGTGCTCGCGCCTCACGGTCATGGTCAGCGGCCAGCTGCACTGCCTCGGCCCGCTGCAGCATCTCAAAACTAAATTCTCGCAAGGTGAGTACATCTATATAGACAGACAGACAGACACACAGCATGGAGGAGTGCGAGGCGCTGTGCTCGCGCCTCACGGTCATGGTCAGCGGCCAGCTGCACTGCCTCGGCCCGCTGCAGCATCTCAAAACTAAATTCTCGCAAGGTGAGTACATCTATATAGACAGACAGACAGACACACAGCATGGAGGAGTGCGAGGCGCTGTGCTCGCGCCTCACGGTCATGGTCAGCGGCCAGCTGCACTGCCTCGGCCCGCTGCAGCATCTCAAAACTAAATTCTCGCAAGGTGAGTACATCTATATAGACAGACAGACAGACACACAGCATGGAGGAGTGCGAGGCGCTGTGCTCGCGCCTCACGGTCATGGTCAGCGGCCAGCTGCACTGCCTCGGCCCGCTGCAGCATCTCAAAACTAAATTCTCGCAAGGTGAGTACATCTATATAGACAGACAGACAGACACACAGCATGGAGGAGTGCAAGGCACTCTGTTCCAGGCTGACGATGGTGGCTAAATTATTTGTTTTATTCTCATTGTCAGGTTACACAGTTGTCGCAAAATGGAAACCGGGACCTGATAGAGAACGAAAAATGGGGGATCTCAAGAATTACATACTGTTAAACTTTACGGATGCGAAACTAATGTAAGTTGTTTGCTTTTTTGTCATTGAAAAATATGATCCCAACATAATTAAATAATTTCATGTACAATAAGTACATGAAATTATTTAATTATGTTGGGATCAAAAAAAAATATGGATCATATTTTTCAGCATGTTACTTTCAGTTATGTAAACGTATCATTCTGGTTAATAGCATTATCATTGAATCCCCTTTTACTTGATATATGAAACGTTTCAATTATTATTCTGCGCGTAGTTTATTCGCTGCATTCAAAACGTTTGTTTGGTTACATACTAGATATCATACATTTAGATATGATTAGGTATATGCAAGTAAAGCTAGCTAAGAGGCCAATTATTTTTGTTTAGTATTTTCGAACATATTATTTTAATTACTATATTTAAAAAATGAGCTGTTAATGTCGTTACTCTCAATGCAGTCGAACAAATCTCTATTTTTAACCATGTGGTAAGTTTGAATCTCAAATATCATTCGTTGTTAGATAAATTTATCAAATAAACCGTTCCTTGAACAGCAGTCTCATAGCACATTTTTATAATTTAAAGGTTCAGAACGTTCGTGCCATAACCTATTGTTTGTTACAGTGAATCTTACCTGGGAATCTGTACGTACTACATACAGGATAGCAGTGTAGCGTGGTGGAAGGTGTTCGATGTGATGGAGCAAGCGCGGGAACTGTATGGGCTCGAGGACTACTCCGTCTCACAAACGACCCTCGAACAGGTGTTCCTACAGTTCACAAGGATATATTCACGTGAAGAATAGAGATCACAGACTCATAGAGTACACTGAGGTATTCCTCCGTTTCACTATGCTATATGTACGTGAACCAATAGGAATTGAGGATAGGTCTCGCAGATTAATACTTAAACAAATGTTCCTCCGTTTCGCCAAGTGAACAGAAACAGTAAGTTTCTCTGAGATTCTGAAGCAAGCTTTATACGAAGCCAGTGTCACTGAGACCCAGTGCTAGCTTGTCTGAAAACTATCACGTTATCGGCTTCGTAAAAACTTTTATAATAGAGCTACTATGTCTCACTCTAATACATATTCTTGAGTTTCCACTATTCTTCTGCTTATATTATTATCCCTAAAATATTTATGATTGCAATCTCAGAATATTAAGGCATCTATAAACTGCCCACTTTGAAGTACAGTCAGCGTCTGATAAAAGGTAACCTCCATTTGATATTGCTCATTTTGGTATTGCCAACCAAGGGAGATACTGACCATGACCGTACAAGTAAGCCCCGCCTAATATACAGTTGCTTCAAAATCTATTTTCCCGTTCCTATTCCTTAATAATCTTATGATCTATATTTGACTTCATATAATATTGTACGCCTTGATATTGTACGTTATTATTACACACCACCTATCACAAGTCACAAAAGCACCAATCTATGTTATATTATAATAAATCTACCTCCAAAGTTTTACGATTACGTTCGTTTAAGTTAGTTAATAGTTCATTATTTATAAGACCTCATGTCCGCTATTAACTAACGTTCATTTACCTATAGTTTATTAAAGACGGTTCTCAGTTTGCGTATGATTGAAAAGTGTTATGAAGTTCATCAAATTTAATAAAAGAATAGTACAAATCTAATAAATAGTACAATTGCCCCCCTACCATGCCCCTTCCTATAGATTTCTTAAATTTGTTAAAAATTGATCTTTTGACTGATAAAAATCTGACTGTTGATTTTGTTTTTGATGTTTTGAGATACAATTTTTACACAATTTTCAATATTTATATAACCTATACATAAGTAGGTAAAATAACTTAATACCAAGCACGAGAAATTTCTCAGAAAAATTCAATAAACAAATAAGTACACATTATTAAGACAATTAGTACAACATTACAATCTCTCAAAAAGGATTAAAAAAAAAAGCTTAATTATTGGATGAAATGAGGCCAGGGCGAGCGAAGTCAAGACCAAGACAATAATGTTGTCACTAAAAGCTGTTAGGTACCTTTTACTGGTATACAATGTATTTGATGTTAAATAATTGTGTCCCGTAAATTATTTATATTTTATTTGAAAAAAAAACAGCCCTATCTTTATTCTTAAATCTTAATGAATGTCATTTTTAACTAAATTGTACTTGTTACAATGACGATATTATTAAGTTTAGTCGCTTGAAAAAGTACGTTTTAACGAACGTAGTATACAGGGTTGCGACCACAATGGCAATAAACGAAAGCTCTGGAAGTGCTGGTTTATAGAAATATCGTATAATGTATGGCCTATATGTTTTTGTGATAGTATTTAGACGTAGTGATTACATTATCTCCTATTATTGATCTTGTGAACTAGCACTTCTTGCATTTTCATTTATTGTTATTGTATTGCCATCGCCTCTCCGTATATCAGATAATTGACAGTTAATTGAAAATGTATTACAAAGTTACATTCTAGATGTCAATATTAGTTCCAATTAAGATAAGTTTGTGGCACTATATGTACTTATCTATTTATCAACTGTCAACCATCTTGGATGAAAATAAAAATTTAATACCTGTAATGATTGTAGTAAAATATTTTTTGACAAACTTTAAAACTATAACCATGTATTTTCCTAATATCTCACACTTACATATTTGAACCAATTTTTGTACCAAGCAATTTGATTTTCTTTACACTTAAAATTATGTTTACCTAATACCTTTCTGATATTAACAATTTAGATATAAGCTTTGGTGGATGTTTTTAATACTTAATTTATTGTACTTAATAATAGTGGATCCACATATGTCAGTGGTTTTTCCACAAGCGCGAATAAAACAATTGGACTATGTGATTCCATTATAATGAACCATATTTAATATACTTAATATAATGTTTAATGTTAAATACCTATATAAAATTGTTACGTGCATATATTGATAATCTCAGTACAGCAATAACTCATTAACTATTACATATTGTTATAAAGTAATCTCATACAACACATCTTCGCCACTATTTAATTACCGCTCATAAAATTAGTACAAGTATATAATAATTAATTTATTTATAAAATACAGTATTTTATTACAGTAATAATTTATTATTATTCAACGATTCTGTGATTATAGCCAGTTACAATTATTTTTACAGTATTCATTTGCCATTTTTTGCCGTGATTACAAAGTATAGTATTATGAATTAAAACGACTGCTAGGCGGTCCCTTAGTACGATTACTTGTTGTCCTATTAATCACTATTTATAAACATTAAGTACATAATATAGTACATACGGTGTTCATATTTTAATGTTATTATGAATCTAGAAACTTGTCTCAATGTGTTTTTGTATTATTGTACATGTTCCTTTATATGTAGGAACCGTCGAAAAGTGATGGGTGAAGACTAAACAACTTATTACACTACAAAAGCTGTTTAAGCTGTTAAATTTTAAGGATAGTTGCGCTTAACCTCACGGAGATTGAGATCTCAGATATACACAGATCTAAAACCCTAAAATAAAATATGTATTTTATTCTAGGGTTGTATATTACGCCACTTTGCAATGTTTGTGTCGTGTCTAGCAAATTATAAAGTGTTAATTTAAGTATCTAAAATTGCTGTGATCATTTTAATAATTGCACCAAATGTCGATTTTTTACACTTATTTATTATGCTAAATGCTAAATAATGTTCACTATATTTTAATATTTTAAGTACTTAGTATACACAAGTACTTGTTTAAAGTACTTACGTCAAATTATGTATTTTAAATTGGTTTTATTGTTTATTATATAAATTGTCCATTTACTAATAATTTAGCATGAAATGATCTGTCAATGCTGCAAATGTATTCATATAATGAATATTAATTTTATTATTAAGCATTGCGTTTGTATTGGAAATGTGTAGTTGATTGTTTTAATAAAATATAACAACGATAATATATGTTTTAATTTTTATTTTCATTCCTTTAAAACCTTATCTTCTCTTTGTCCTATGTAAATGATATGTTAAATGAAAATGACCCTTATTGCTATTACTATACACTTTTAATTTATGTAGCTCTATTAAATACTTAATTTCTATTAATTTCTCTATTACATAAGTATTTCATTTAGATTATTACTAAACTTCTCAACCAAACCAAGTAAGCAGAGTGAAAGTATATTATTCAGTTAGGAAATGTTCAAGAATTTTGACTTACTTTGCTTTCTCTTTATGATCACTTAAGTTTTAATATTAGTCAGTGTCATAATTCTTGCTGACTACGTACAAATATGCCAATTCTATACCTAATTCTAATTTGCCGCACTACTGAAAATAAAAGTGTAATAAACCTTATCGCACGCTAAAACACGCTAAGTATTTAGTGTCTGTGAGAAGCACCTTCACTGTCAACACGAGTACAGACAGATTGACGTGCCGTGCGATTGTGTGAGTCTTACTTGCACTCGGCCGAGTACTACAACTGACAAGAATAATTTCACAATAATTAGAATAACATTAGAGAATAGTTTTCTGTGCTAGTTATTATGTTCTTATCATATAGTGACTGTGTGATGTTGTCTTCCGTTATTAAATTCAATGGTGTATTAGTGATCAACATATTGGATAGTAGAGTTATGTTAGTAGTGTTATTGTAAGTTCATTCCTTACTTTGTCTATATATCTATCTTATCTAATCATGACACATCATTAA